>BOPM01000235.1:600894-631342 GCA_022179025.1 Porites australiensis
ACTGAGGATTGTACCCAATCCCTTTATAGTTTCTGAATTCTTATCTCTTGCTAGACTCTCTACCTGTCTGGTTGCAATCTTCGCCGCAGCAAAATGGCCACTATGTATCAGTTTCGTTGCCTGCTCTGCAAGTGCTTGAATGATAGGGTTGTATGAGTTTACAGCTGTCTGCAAAGCAGTATGCTTGGTCAGCAGCTTCCCTGCAGCTAATTCATCTTTTCCGTAATCCTGATTGGCTGCCAGTCCCGCCTTGTCATTCATCCAAGAGTCTGCTTCGTTTGCTTCTGTAAAATACTGGAAACAACAAAGATAAGATCAACAATTGAACGTCAGTTCTATGATGCATTTCGTCGCTCTACAGCACGCTTTTCAGTTTTCGCACCTTTGAAGTTTACAATAATAACATAATTCCTTAATTTACCCTAGGCAGTATATTTATTTATTTTGCAAGTCCAGCGCTCTCACCTCTCGGCCACGCAGACAACTCGGTGATTCAAACTTACCACCTGTTTTCAAGTAAAATCCTTGGTGGACGTTTCGTAATGATATCGTTGTTTAGCATCGTTAGTTCCATTTCAATAATTACGGAAGATTTTATCATCGAAAAATTTGACTTTTACCGCGGATTTTTTCCAAATCGACACTAATATTTGGGTGCACTTTCAGCTTATGGAGTCAGCGCTACTGTTCTCTTAATACCTTCAAAACTTAGACCATTACGTCAATTAGCTCGCGAAAAGTAGCAAAATCTTGTAAAAAAAACTGATTATAAATAAAACTCGCCTGTCTCGAATCTGACATTTTGGACTCACAAATTACAAATTTATGAGAAGGGATATAAAAATTAGCCACAGAAAGTTATTAGCTGAGCTGTCTTTTTGAAAATATTACTTACCTTCTGTGACTCCAGAGCATCATTTAGTTTTTGTTTGCGTTCAGCGGCAGCCCCCATGAGCGACTCCCAGCTAGTACTAAGTTCCTCACAGCGCTCTTCGATTTCGTCAGAGGCATAATGATTGCTGTCAATCAAATCCTGACCGGAAGCCAGCACCGTGTCGATTCTAAACTGATGATTGGACAGCTCATTTTCAAAGGCCTGAAACACAACAATCCGAACAACAGGAAGCGTTAATTGCGTGATGATTCATAGCTATAGCTTTTTTATCTGACTAAAGAAAAAAAAGATGGAAAATGGAGACTGGGCAGAAGAAGGAGGGTGAGCCAATAAGGACCTTGCCACTTTATCCCTCCAACTCCCAAAATTGCAATTTGTACGTTGCGTTAATAGGGAGATAAAGTAACTACTACCTCGACGGCATAGGTGTCAACAAAGCTTAGCAATAAGTTAAACGAATCTTATCGTCCCTGTCGTCGCGAAGTCTTTTCGTGAAATCAGCCTATTAGGTGAAACACCATTGATCACTCCAGAAAATACCATAACAAACCATAATACTCTCTGTTTGTCACCCCAAAATTTTGCATAAGCATTGTCTTCAGTTTCTCTTGGGAGTTAAAATGGCCCCAAGAGAAAATGAAAACAATAATGCTTATGCAAAATTTTGGGGTGACAAACAAAGAGCATTATGGTATGTTATGGTATTTTCTGAAGTGGCCAATTGTTATTGTGTCATTGAAATTGTGACCATCAAATTGCAAATCGCAGGCGTTTTTCTTGTGTTTATCGACGCCCACTTGCACTTGGCTATGTTTTATACACGCTGTTAGAATGTTTTACCAAGTGTCTTTTTTGAAGTCTTTGAACTCCAATCAGACTAGTTCCCAAGTCTTCTGATGTGGCCACGGTCATATGTTCTCGTATCCAGGCCATCTCCATTTCAAGGTCATAAAAGAACTGGTGAAGACCTAATGAGTCTTCAAGGTGAGACTGGCGGTTGGAAAAAAGCTCTTTTAACTCGTCAAACCTAAAACAAGAGTTAAGAATAAGCAATTGAGGGATTGATTAGACCACGTCAAAGGGTCATTTACACAGGCGCCTTTTGTGGCGTTTTTATTTGGCCTGTTTAAACTAGCGACGATTTTATAGGAGCATATGCCATGTTTATAATAAATAACTTTTAGATCATGGGGGTGGGTAAGGAAGTATTTTTGTAACTCACGTATAGAGATCGTACATAGATCACAGACACGGGCGATTTGAAATCGTAAAAACGGACCCTTAAGATAAGCCAAAACTAAATGACCATTGTACAAAATACTATTGTCCAGTTTTTTGTGGTGTCTCATCAGGCCGATTAGGAATTGTTCATTGCATAAAAAACCGCCATGGGCCCCGTTTCTGGAAAGTTCCGGTAATTAATGGGCCTAAAAAACCGGTTTTCCCGCTGCTGAGTTTACAATCAAGATCGAGGTTTCAATAGGTTTATTTTATTTTATTTTATTTTATTAGCTGCGCCTATTACTGAACAATGAATGATAAATGCTGAATAGGAAGGGGTGCCACAACAGCGGTGAGCCAATTACAGTGGTCGCAGGTTTGTTGATGATAAGATGAAACCATCAGTTAACAAAACAAAATGGACAGGTTTGTTAGGCTGCTGTAGGAACCGCACTTTTGTTCTTTCGGTTTCGATCTTTACATTCAGCTTCAAGCCCAAAAAGTTACCGGGACTTTCGAGAAACGGGCTCCGGGGCCTCCTATTCTATACAGCTCTTATCTGGAAAACAAGAAAGACAATTTTAATGTGAATCATTACCTCTGCAAGATAGTCTCTGTCCCCTGTTCAATCCTACCAGCATCGAAATGCCCGCCATCAATCAAGCCCTGGGCCGCATCACAAAGAGACTGGATCTGAGTATCATGCAGTTCGATATCAGTCCCCACTCCTTGGTGTTTCTTGAGAAGGAACTTGACACTAGACAGATCATGGCCAAGGTCTTCAACAGACATCAGCGTCTCCACTTCGTTCATCCACACCTGGTGAAAAGGACACAAGAAAGGTGCATTTGACTGACCTTTATTTAATCTCAGAATTAGAACTAGAGCCTAGTCCTAGGTTTTCTCTCTTGTCTCTTTGACCGCGCGAAACCGCTTTCGGGAAGTCTGGGGGGACTCGTTCTTCTCGGTGACGTCAAAGCGCGAAAGTAGATTCCAGTTCTAACCGAACCGAAAAATTCATCATGGTTTCATTCATCATAGGCATTGTTTACTGTTTGTCTCACGATGGTCACTAAAGAGGTTCCCTAAAGAGGTGACTAGTGAGACAAACCTTGAATTACAAATCAAAACGGGTGAAAACAGCTGCGAACCTGGGTTATAGCCCACCAAAAATGCAACTTTACCAGCAACAAAGTGAGTGTGTTGGCCTTGTAAGTAAGAGCAAAGCCAGTCATTCTGTCTACAGACACCTTTTCTGAGAGTACGAACAACTCGCAACTCTCCAACAACTTCACACGAAATAACCAACCTTCATATCTTCCATGGTCCTGTTAAACTGCTGCTGTTGCTGAGCCTGCTGAAGCTTGCCACCCTTGTCAGCAGACTTGCTGACTAAGTCACTCCAACCTTCATTTAAACCTCTCAAAAGGTCTTCTATTTCACTTGCGCCATAATGACCCTCGCTGATGAGTTTTTTGCCACACTACAAACCAATAGTGAAATACAATAATTAATTATTTGTTTTTACAATAATTACCCGTTTTATTAGAAAATTGGCTTTTGAGTATGTGGATGAAATCCTATGGTCTCCTTGAAACACGGTGGCACTGTCCCACTTCCCAACCAAGTACTTCCTGGGCGAGAACTTCGTAATAAGCGAAGCTCTAGGGGGAAATTTCAAGAAATGCCTTTCAGACGTCAAGTTTTCTAAGCCTGCGATCAGTTGAATAACGTAACTTGAGCACTTAAAAAAACACCTCATCTAAATGTGTTGTACACCTGAGCCCGCGATAGAGCGCGTCACACTGGTCAGCGGATACCCTATTTTGACAGCTGTCAATTGATCATAACATTGATATCCAATATCAATTTAAACACAATTTGTATATGCCTTAGACTTTAAAGGTAGTAAGTAAGACATCATAACACTATAAGAAGTTTACCGCATTGATGCTATCAAAGCCATTCTTGTTGGCTGCAATTTCAGCTTCGAATGCTTGATGTCTCTGAAGTTTCCGCTGAACATTTGTCAAGTCTCTGAATGACTCATCAGTTGCAATTTGAAGTTTCTCCTGGATCCAGGCCTCAAACTGAGAATGAAGAGCACATGGAAGTTACCAATAGACCTTTTTAACTCGAATGTTTTGTTTTCCCAATTCAGATCAAGTCATGCATATGTTGTGGTTTGATGTAGAATATTCTCACTTGTTTCAGACTCATTAACACACCCGCAAACAAAGGAGAACAAAATTTAAACCAAGGATAACATTGAACCCCAACACATACATGCGCACGTGGATAAGAGGACGTTTGAAAGAAATAGTTCTCTGAAGGAACATCACATGATCTAAAATAAGAAAACAAAACGTACAAGCTACAATCCATCAGATCCATATCGACAAAATTGTTGAGACACCAGTGTTCTCACTAGCCTAGTCCCTGTACGGCGTCTTTCCAGCCATCCTCGGTCAAAGCATTTCGGTGACGTATCCGACACGAAAAACTTTCTCGGACAACGTGACCCGAAACGCAACGGCCACTCACAATAATGAGGCGTAGGTACTAAGCGAGACACTTACCTCAACTGGGGTGACATCAAAGAACAAAACAATCCAAACCCCTCCCCCATCCCCTCCGTTTGAAGTTGGGTGTTTATTTTTTCCTACAGGTAGCTCGAACAAGACCACAACATTGCGTGGAGAGGGAAAGTTTTATTTTCCCTTTTTTTAAGTCGGCAAAACGTCGTAAAGGCCCTTTAGGGCAAAGTGTCTCAACTAATTTTGTCGCCGATTGTAGAAAGGTCTATTATTGTAGTTTGAATAAACGATTTGAATAAAGGAACTTTGGATGCTTAACATGTAGCTGAGGAAAAATCCAGGTACCTCTTGAGTATCTCGCTTAAAGTTTTGAAGTATCTCGGATTGTTGTAGTTCCTGCCTTCTTTCTGCAGCCAGTTGCTTGACATTTTGTCTTCTTTTAACAACTTCATCTTTACGTTTGGAAATCCTGGTGATATAAAAGAAATCATGTGGTTCACAGGAGATTTTTGTAAAACGCAATAATAATAAGAAAGTTCAACTGACAAGGAAAAGTTGTGTTACAACCACATGATATCTGTGCAAAAAAGGGCCGGAATAAGAAATACAGGTGTAACCTGATGAGCACGGTGTTTTACGTAGTCTTGTACAGTGATACCTGATCTTTTAAAGACAACAGTATCCTTCGCAGCCGTTTGTAGCGTTGAGTGACCAAAAACAGGTACGTAGGAAACTAGGGGTGCTTTACCACCTCTACAAACCATCCAGTTAGAAATCTCGTGCCTAAAAAGTTAGCAACTTGTAATGGCCAAAGGTTAGGGAGTGCGGGCGAGACCCATCAAAGGTCAAAACGCTCTTGCTCCAATGCCATACGCTCTGCTTTGCGTAAGTTCCACGTGATAATACGTCCAAACGCGCATGATCAGGTTGCGTTCTAGGCATTCCACTCATTCTTAGTGGAATTCCAAACGAATGCTGGCTATATGATACATATATATGTTGCGCATGAGTAATAGCTACTTAAAGACGAGGATTGCGATTAGGGTTTCCTCTCGTGTCAGGTATTTCGCAAACTGGAGCGCCCTCCAGTCTTGGTGTTACTTACCAGGAAGATTGTCGATAACTACACATGCACGCAATAAGCTAATTAAAGCTAACAAATGTCTTTTTATACTAAGATCATTAAGAAACCTTTTGCCTAAACTAAAGGTCACAGAATACAATCTAAGACACATATCCAGTCACCGGCCGAAAATGAACACGGATTGAGTTAAGAACTCCTATTTCAACCGTCTAATTTTTAAATGTGGCCTATCTTTCTAGTTATTTTGGAAACGAGTTAATACAGTAAAATAGTAAAATTTATTACAGGCTGTAATTAATACATGTAACTTAGATCAAAATTGGAACTTTTGTTACATAAAAGAGGTAGTTTTCATCTTATGAATTAGTAAAGACCATTATTATTATTATTATTATTATTATTGTATGCTCCTCTGGTCATCCGCAATTAAATTTGACGTTGTTGGAAGAGGACAAAGTATAGCCAAATCAACGGGAGAGACTAAAAAGAGTACAACAGTTGCATCATCTCAAACGACTGCCCATATTTCCTGAAGCTTCCAAAACGGAATGGTGGAACCGAAACTTCAGGTTTTCCCCTATAAATGGTAAGTACCCTAGATGTCTATTTGCTCTGCTTTTTAAGGACTCTAGCCTTACCACTGTCCATTGTGGTGGTCAGCGTTTACCAGACTTCTGGCCATATCCGACAAGGAGGTGAGTTTCTCTTCCTGAGCCGACAAAGTCTTCTCAAAATTCTCATGCTGTTTAAGTAACATCTCAACGTCATCCACAGAGGTCTGCGGACAAAATCAAAGTGGAATGATACCGATAACGACTTAAAGTAACATGCATACCACCAAAATATAGGGATTAAATTAGCTCCAAGTATTATAAGCGTTATTGACCACGCTTGATGTCAAGATGGCTGGATATTGTTCAAGTTCTTTTTTCTGCGTTTCTATGGACCAAGACGAAGTCGAGTTCAACAGCTATACAATAAGCTGTTTTAGGCAACTGGGGAGAACTGCTTCTCTGAATTGAATGTCTCACAACTGCAGGCCTTGTCGTTATGCTGCCCAGAGAGTTCACTATATTTCATACACTCTAACCAATATCAGTTATTTCAGAATAGTATTTCATACCCCCAGATCATCATTAGAAAGAAAGGCCTCATGAGAAGCTGACAGGGAATCCACATGTTCTGCATCTCGGATGAACGCCTGCAAGTAAAACCAACATTTAATAACAACAAGTTACCAAGAAAATTTATCTCCGAGTCCCCTCATGTGATCAGGCTTCATGCTGGACTTGCCTTTAAAATATATGTTAAAAGGCTTTTTGCCGGCCAACTCTCACACTTATCCTCATCACCCTGGCTGGGACATAAGGCCACAATCACACTACACTACCCCACACTCACCCCACACTACCCTGTCCTAAGCTTTAGCCTGCGTTTCACCCTCTGTTAGAACCCACTTTTCCAGCTCTTTCATCATTGTAAACCGTCGGGTGGTTTTTCACCGGGCTCTTTTCCTTTTTCTAGTTGGGGTCCATCTCAAGGCAACTTTGGGTATCCTGTCACTGGGCATCCTTAGGAAGTGACCAAGAAAAACTCACCTGTAAATCCTGGCTTTCATTGAGTAAGTCATTCCTCTCAAACCAAGTGTCCTTCAGGGCTGCCTTCTCTTGTTTCAATGCTGTTAATCTATCTTTAACTTGTTTCACTCGTGGATTAGAAGCCAACATCTTCTGACCATACTCTATCAACTGGTCAAACCTAAGTCAAATAGAAAAGTTAATCATGGTCTGCGTTCGGGTCGATTTAAATTTAACTTACAGAACAAACACAAGCAGTCTTCTTTGACTTTGCTTTTCAATCATTAAGGGTATTAATCAGTTTAAGTCTGACCAAAAAGAAGGAAACCATAAAAAAAAGATAGTATGAATCACCAAGGCAATCTTGAGGTTTTGATAAATGAACATGGCAGTAAAAAGAAGACAACAAATGTCATTCATAAGACTTACCAAAAAGTTTGTACTAGTATTTGATTTCCTGCTTTCAAATTTATCAATAACTCACGGAAAAAGGCAAACAAACAAAACAAAAACATTTAATTCACTTTGTACGTTTTCTTGGATATCAGATTACTTTTCAGTGATTAAATATCGTATAAACACTCCTTCTCATGTTTGATTTATTACTCCTTGGTGTTTGGATATCAGAAGAAACACTCATTCTCATATGAAGAACTCCTTCTGGTCTCGTGCTTGATATGTAAGTCGTCTGAGTATAAAATGAAACACTCCCTCTCGTGTTTGGTTTATTACTTCTTGGTGTTTGGATATCAAATGAAACACTCCTTCTCGATTGTTATCATATCTAATATCATAGGTGACAAATTACTCCTTAATTTTGGCGCGAAGTTTCATCGTCTCCGTGCGAAGATGGCGACGAAGTTTTAAACTGTTATATGAATGAAGATGTAGGGGCATTAAAAGACGCTTTAGAAAATCTAAACACGAAAGAGCACATCAAGAAGGATTCTGACAGGTATTTTGTCGAAATATTCTGAAAATTCTGAACTTGAGCCAAATTTTAACTCTGAACTTTTGAGAGAGTAGAGAGTTCTTGGTCGATACGATAAATTCACGATAAACAAGTCAAAAATCAACGCTTGCAAACGTAATTCGTCAGCCATGATATGTTCGTCACCATTTGACTACACGGTCATATAAGCACTCCTTCTCGGTGTTTGAATATCGGATGAACACTCAGGTTCGCGTGTTTGATTTATTACTTCTTGGTGTTTGGATATCAAATGAAACACTCCTTCTCGTGTTTGATATATTTCTTCTCGGTGATTGGATATCAAATAAAACACTCTTCCTCGTGTTTGATATATTATTTCTCGGTGTTTGGATATCAAATAATACACTCTTCCTCGTGTTTGGATATTAATTGAAACACTCCTTCTCGTGTTTGATATATCACGTTTCGGTGTTTGGATATCAAATAAAACATTCTTCCTCGTGTTTGGATATCAAATACAACACACCTTCTCGTGTTTGGATATGAAATAAAACACTCCTTCTCGTGTTTGGATATTAAATGAAACACTCCTTCTCGCGTTTGATTTATTACTTTGCGTTGTTTGGATTTCAAATGAAACCTTCCTTCATGTGTTACATCTTAATTCGCACTGTGATGCAATCTGAACTTGCACTGCTACAGAGACTCCTATAAACACTCTACCTGTCATTGTGAGTTTGAATATCCTCCCACTTCTCCTCGTGCTCTTGTATTAGTTGTTTAGAGCTGTTTACGTCTTTTGGTGTCTCTGCTATTTTCAGTGACTCACGCATGTCAGAGGCCCAAGATAACTGATGATAAAGCAGTAGAATTAGTAGATCAGGGATGATTAGCTTTTAAACAAGCCATTAAATTTAAAAAAAATTGTACGTAAACATTAAACAGTTAAATTTGACCCGCCACAAAGAGACTAAAGAGTGAAAAAATACATCTTCTTCAGCGTAAGCCCGCATTTCCTGAAGCTTCTCAAACGGAATGGCACAAACCATTTGATTTTCCAATCGGAATTTCCTGTTTCCTACTGTAAATGGTAAGTACCCTAGATCACACCAGTGTCCAAAAAAGGGACCATGGTGTCCTTTCAGGGTAGTCCACTGTTTTGGGATCAAAACAACGCAAAAGCTTATTCACTGTGGTGACATATTCGGCTTGCAACACATCCAAACTTAAAACTAACGGGAATATAACTCGATTTCACTCTGCTGCAGATGAAACTTAATGCATTTCAGTAGTGTGAGTAGTGTGAAAAGTTTACCAAATCCCTTGAATCAGCCAAAAATCCTTGTTGACCATAAGCTTCATCCAAGACTTGTTTTCTTTTACTAGCTTTGCCCTGAAAATGAGAAAAAGATAACATTGCGACCTTAACTTTCCGAGCTACAAGTTAACTTGATAGTTTAAATAAAAATAGTCCAGTTGTTACCAACAGGACAATGCAAGGCTATAAAGCACTTTCTCCTTTGTTAAAAGCTTCATCAGATAGATTCTGTTACAAATGTGTCACAAGGGACAGAAGGGAACTAAAGTAAGAAAAAAATAACGAAGTTAACAGTTCAAGGATAACTAGGGAATTTGCCGTTTTATAAGAGATGGATTACCAACCTTAAGCCCATTCCACAGTCCGAGTATTTCTGCTTCTTTTGCCTTAATCTGCCTGGCTTGTCGAGGATGCTGGGACACTAGACTAAAAAACAAAACCATAGGGGCAGCACCTTTAATGTTGTGATGATAACCTAATTAACTGAAAACTTCAAACTTCACCAACTTACGACTTTGCTTGGTCCTGAAGCTTCAAAAGTTTTTCGTCAACTGCCGCAAGGTCTCTTTCAAATCCCTAAGACAAAATTTTGAGTAAAATGTCAAAAACATTTATGTCGTAAGAAATATTTAGCATCACATGAACTAACTACATGACAATGTACACTTATAAATACAACAGTTTCATTTAAAAGTGGGCTTCTTTCCTAACGATGAAATCTCTTTGACAGTACATACCGTATGTATAGTGTAATTTCTATTCTTGAAATTTAAAGAATGAAATCTTGAATTATGTCGTAAAATTTGGCCACTATCGGGAATAAAACGTTAACCCCTTATAATTTAGCCTGCGAACGGCAGACGTTTCTCCTTGCTCATCGCCGCTTATAATTATTTACAAACATATTCAACCATTTTCGTTCCGTTTGGTACGATGTAATAAGGAGAACCTGCCTTCTGTGGGATTTAACGAAAGTTAATGCAGAGTTACAATCGGGATCTTCTGAGAGAAATCCATGGGCACATAATTTTGTTGGCTACTAGCCTATTTTCCTTGTATACCTGATGTCGCCTTTGTAAGGCTCTCACAGTCTCTAGGTCTCTTCCCATGTCTCCAACTGATAAAACAGCATCCTTCTCTTGCATCCATGACTTCATCTCCTCGCACGAGTCAAAGAAAAGTTCCACACTGGCAGGTAAAGAACGATCAAGCCATATTTCACCAAAACAGACCAAAATAAACAGCCTAACTAACCATATACAAACCCTCATTTTTTACCAACAGCAGCTAAGTAAGGATATATGGATTAATTACCTCCCTCCCAAAAAGTTCCAAACTGCAGAGTTATTTTAATTTCAAGTATTATCGCCATTTGCCAATCTTAATTTAAATTTTCACAACACTTGTATCAAATGTCCAAATGTAATGTACCTGCATTAAACAACAAATTGTAACGACTTTCCGTTCACGAAACCTGTCGCAAATATTAAACGAGCCGACTTTCGTTGAAGGCGGGGTGAGGGTTTCAGAATGTTTTGTTTCAGAAATACTCCCCAGGTTCGTAGCTTCAGAAATTCTTTGCCACAGTATTTGTGGCTTTAGTGTAAATCTCAAGAAACAAATACTTGTACGTGAAAACCATTGTAAAACAATGGTAGGTGGAACTCACCCATGTTTTTCCTTCAGTTCTTCTTCCTTGGCTTGCTTTAAACGTTGAAGTTTTTCCCACCTTAAAGTTTGAACAAGAACCACCACTTTCAACTGAGATAGCAAATTCCACGTAACGATTTTACTTCCCTATTTTACACCAGCACAACAACAGAAATTCTTTAAAAACAACCATTATTCGGTAACTACCTGTACAAACTCAGAGGTTTGGCGTAGGAAACTTGCCCGATAAAACGGGTCTTTCAGTAGAACCATTAAATTACGAAAACAGCGAACATTATTTGCCAGTAATACCGCTTGTGAAACAAGCTTAGCAGAGAGATGAAGGTGAATTTATCGTCAAGGCTGATCGCTTTGAGAGCACGAGTGTACGGCGAAAAAAACATTTACACACCTTGAAATGTCTGATAATAGGGTTAGCTTAATGTTTGTCTTTTAAAAGATGGTCACCATGTTACTATAGTGAGTATCGTGATACCATCGTGAGATCAACGATAAACGAGCTCATAAAAATTACGTACAGTTCCAATATGATGTAAGTTAAATTATCTACATTTAAATATAATGTGGTGTGTTTCTTGCGAAAACCATTGTTGGTTCCCATTTGAGTTGCGGTGAGGGTATTACACAGTGTCTTTTCAATCTTTTGTATTACGTCGTTTGGTGATTGCATCCGTCAGCAACACGAAGAAACTACCAATTACTGTAAGTAACGGTCCAGGGGCCCGTTTCTCGAAAGTCCCGATAATTAACGGGCCCGGTAAGCTGTCGCCGTTTGCATTAAAGATCGAGGTTTCAATAGTTTTGCATCTAGCATGATAAAACCATTACTTAGTGAAACAAAATGGAGTAGTCTGCTAGCTGGGACCCGCCCTCTTATTCTTGATATTTCGATTTGAATATTTGATTTCGGGCCCGAAAAGTTACCGGGACTTTCGAGAAACGGGCCCCAGGGACCCGTTTCTCGAAAGTCCCAATAATTAGCGGGCCCGGTAAGCTGTCTCCATTTACATTAAAGATCGAGGTTTCAATAGTTTTGCATCTAACGTGATAAAACTGTCAGTTAATGAAACAAAATGGTGTAGTTTGCTAGCCAGGACCCGCGCTGTTATTCTTTATTTCGATTTGAATATTTGATTTCGGGCCAGTTAAGTTACCGGGACGTTCGAGAAACGGCCCCCAGATAAGAAAGAAAGCAACAACGGCTATGAACATGTTGGAGTGCAAAAACGTGCTAACTTCACTATTGTCTGTACGATACTTCTGATTGGCTTAAACAGCAAAAGTTAAGAAAACTTCAAAAAGCAGTATATTTGTTGTAGTTAATTTTTTATCTCAGTTAATTTTTATTTTTCTATTGTTTTGGGGTATGGTAATGTATGATAATGAATTTGAAACAAAGGAAAAACAAACATTAACTAAAATAAACAATTAACTGCAACATATTTATTCATCCTTACTTAACAAAATCTCGCCTCATTCTAAATAACACAGAAATCCTACGTGGGGAAGATGTAAAATTGTAAACTTTTGTTGGCTATTGTTTGCAACTCTTACAATGTATGATTGGTCAAAATCTTTTAACACAAAAAACACCCTTTCAAAATGGAGTTTAAATACATTATCGCGCAAACGGCCTTTCTGTCGGTCTATGCAAATGAGAACATTCCTATGGGGAGAAAGCACATTGCCACATAACAAAAGAACTTTCTTTCCACCTTACCCGGATCATTACTTAATGTCAATCAAGGGAATTGTAACTTGAATCTTACATGTCATTGATTTCTTTCCTTCTCTTCTTCACAGCTGCGGAGTGTCTGTGATCCGTGGTAATGAGCTGATCTGCTAATGAGTTGATTTCAGCAATGCGACTACTGTTTGCTGTTAGCTCCGTCATAAGACCCTGTGAAATAAGTGTTAATTTACTAAGAACTTGTCCTTCCCAGTTAAAACCACTAATGCAGCGTTCACACCTACAGCCCGTGCACTGTTCCCGAATACAGTCAGGGGTTTCAATAAGCACCGACGACCGACGAAACGCGTCGGCTACCTTGCTCAGAGAAGTCGGCTATCTACTTTTTCCCCCGAAGAAGAAGCATGTAGTTTGCATGAATAAAGTCATGGACAAAAATAGAATTTGTTCGCGCGGAAATGTATGTAACTTAGTATAATGATCATTCGTTCATTGCTTGCAGGACTTTATTGTGTGGCTAATAAATCAAAATTTGAGTAAGACCCAAATCTTCTTGAAAGGAAAACTCGCTCTTTTATACTCAGTTTAGTCCGCTAAACGCTAGAAATCGCTTATCAGGGGTTTGCAATTTTAAAATTTTCTGACGGAGTGTGCCCCCAAACACCCCTTGCAAATGTAGACCGTTGATACAGTCGGTTACTCTATTCAAATCTGCTGGCTACTTCAATTTTTAAAACCCCTGACTGAAACCCCTAACTGTACTCGCTAATGACATATATAAACATACATAGCATTAATTCTTTTTCTGTAGCTACATTTCTGTATTCCTATCACCATAATCTTTTGCCTAGTAGCTTTTCATAACCTCTTTTTAAGTAGTAACCAGGTTCACTGTTATGAAACTCGACTAGCCTCTCAGTATAGACCTCATTTTTGTGGAACTAATATTAAGCAGTTCAGTATCCTTTTTCGAGGACTAACAATCTGGAATTCTTTGCCAGTTACCCTAAACAGCTCCTCTTCCATATTTGTTTTAAAAAAAATCTGAAAAATTATCTCACTGATAGTCGTTCTGTCGCTTAAGTTTTGTGTTTTCTGCACACTCTGCAATCAAGTAATCCTTTGTAATGTACCTTAAGGAAGCCTATTAATATAAGCTCCTAGCTTCTTTATGCTTCCTTGTCACAACAACTTATATTTTAATTAACACCTCTTGTAACGTTTTATTTTTATGTAATGTGAGTGACCTTAAAAACAAACAAATAAATAATAAGTGAGAGACACGTTTGTCTCACATAGACTTGATGTTTAACAAAGGATATTCATGACAGAAAAATGGGCTTCTACAGTGCAGTGCGGAAAGGATCATCTAAAGATATCCAGACCTTAAAGAGGTGTCGGGGTGAACAGCGAGAGAGTTAAGTTACGTGCAGTGCAGTAGAACTTAATGGAAGGACATCAGTGACTAAAGTGCTGAAAAACTGGTTGAAAAATTTTTTAGAAAAATAAAGTTTTTAAGGTTACTTTTGTTATTAGATGCAGACAGAGCAATTTGAACTTTGTCGCTGAATATTCTGTTAGCTTTCAAAATGCACAGTGCATGTTATTGTAATATGCTAGTCTTCTTCGCAACCGCTCAGGCCGGAGTCACGCAATGCTCCACCCCTCGCCCCCACTCCCACGCATGGAGGCGGGGAGCATTGCGTTACTCTGGCCCGAGCGGCTGCTAAGGAGACTAGCAATATGCAGGATTGATTACACTTATTTTGCGTACAACAATCACAAGAGCATCGATAGAAAGAAAACATCAATACCAGTTAGCTCAAAACAAAACACACTGTGGTTACCGCACTAAACAATCATGAATACAAGCACACTAAATTTCACTTTTAACAGTATAGCTATAGACCAAACACGGAGAATTAAAAGGAAAGAAAGCATTAAACTATCGAAGATTAGTACAAGACTCTACCTCAAGATTTTTGCGGATGGCATGAATGTCTTTTTCTGACTCTGAAGCATCACGAGAAAGCTGAGTTTCCTGATTTGCCATAGCAAAATGTTAGAAAATTATAGAAAAGGAGGCAAAATTAAAGCAAATTAATGTTAAGGAAAATGGCGCGAATACAGCTGGAAAAGAAAAAAACAAGATTACGATCAATTGTTCTTGCCAACAATGAACCACGCCCTCAATACATTTCTTAGGAATGGTGGATCACGTTATCTTTCATATCCTCTCTGACCAATGGAGAATGGGTATCACAAGATAAATCTTCATTTTCAAAACACTTTTGCAACTTGAAACTTAATGCCTTTCTATCACAACCCAGCTAATAAGTCTACAACCCATGTCAGCCTACAAACATTCCTTAGGTATGGCACGAAGAGTTTTGAGAGACTGTTTTCTTCCGTTGATTTCCCTGCGCATGCTCTTCAACAGCCAATTACACGACGCGTACGTTATTCCCACGGCCAACCTTTAGCCGCAAGCTCATGTTAATGTACAACTTTGAACCGAGCCCAAGGCTAGCACAAACCAGGTAACTAAGAGACAACCTTTTTTCCAGGGTCCTCTCTTATTCGTCCCCGGAGTAGGAGAGGACCCTGGGAACAAGGCTGGGTAAGAGAATGACAGCACTGCTAAAATTCGGCCTGATTGCAGGTCAAAGAAAATAAAAGACTAAACAAATATTCAATCGAAGTAATTATAGCGTGATGAACATTTTTAGAAAACTAACATTCATTGCATTTTATTGAGCAACGAGTTGTGTTTAAGAAAATCAAGACAAACCTTGTTTTTCATCCATGCTTCAATGTCATCACATTCATGACAGAAGTGGAAATACTTGATGGAGTTCTCGAGATTTTCACGTCGAATCTAAATCCACACAAAAAAGGGGAAAAAAAGGGGGGAATAATGATGAAGAATGATTCATGTACCTTAAAAATAGGACCCACCATTTTTCTGTTTTTACAGCGAATACTGTGTAAAAGACACTTCCACTATTGACCGCAAAAAGAGGAAGAACTCCATTTTTTTCAAACAAACGAAAAGAACATCATAATGAGCAAAAAAAATAAAAAACGAAAATACCCCATCTTTGCTTCTAAATTTCCACAAAACTGCAATAAATAACATCGTTGTCGGGTACAAATACATAGGAGGGAAGGACGGCGCAGTGGTGAGTGCACCACCGATGTGGCCTGGGTTCGAATACGAGCCTTGGCACCAAATGTGGGTTGAGTTTGTTGTTGGTTCTCTCTGTTGCTCAAAGAGGTCAGTTTTACTCTAAGTACTCTTGCTTTCCCATCTCCTAAAAAATCAACACTTAGTAATTCTGACTGGATCAGGAAAGTATCTTCCACTAAGTTAATGGACACTCAGAGGGCCAGAGGTTTATCCATTCCTGAACTGTCAAGTGTCGCCCTCTCTAAAGGTGATGTTACACGCGACGATTCGCAATGACGATTTTTAGCGCAGCACAGCGTTGCAACATTGTTGCGACATTGTTTCGAATAGTTACAACATTGTTCCAACATTGCAACGCTGTGTTTCCGTGAAAATCGTCGTTGCGAATCGTCCAGTGTAACATCACCGAGTTGAATAGCGATGTTGCGCGTTTTGCAACAACCTGATTTGTTGAAAGGCAGTTTTGATTTGTGGGTGGTAAAACGCGCAACATCGCTATTTTGGCAGCAATGTTGCAAAACAAGTTGCACGTTTCTGTTGCCGGTTTTGTCGTAGCTCAAATAACGTGAGGTAATTTGTTTGGTTTTTTGGTTTATGATGGGTTGCCTCATGATGTAGCCAAAAAAGATGTAGAGCAAGACATTTCAACTGCTCACTTCAGCAGTGGAGGTTGAATTAAGCTCGATTCCGCCATACTCACGGCTCATTTCCCGAGCAGCAGCTGGTAAACGAGCCTAAGGGTAACTCATCAGATTTTCCTTTTTTTGTCTAAGAGCCTGTTTACATGGAGGTAGGTGAGGCAACCCGCCCGTCTATATAATCTTTCATTACAATTCGGGTTACCTCACCTACCTGGGCTCCCCCACCATCTTTGTAAACAGGCCCTAACCCTGATAACATACAAATGCGATTTACCTCTGCCATTTCCACCAGTCTTGAGTACAAATTCTGCAGTGACACCTGTCTGGTTGCAACATTATCACGGTCAAAATGAGCCGTAAAGTGACGTCTGACAGGACGACGTGACTTTCCTGTTGAGTTAAAAACAATTACTGGATGAGGCAAATGTGATATCCGGAATAATCGAGGTCTCGAGAAGTGTTATCAGCTGAGGCCAAAACACTTACTTCGACCTTGACCATTCCAGACATCACAAAAAACGAATCTTAAAATTGTTTTATTATACACTGTCTTCAGGAAAAAAATGACAAACAAATCGTCACACAGAACTGCTTTTGAAATCATACATTGTTCGCACAACCTTGAGATTAGTCAGTTATCTACGAGAAGACAACTAAGTAATCTGTATGTTGCGCTGATATCCAAAGTTAACTGAAGGCTCTTAGGCAATGAGAAAACAGATAGTGAGTACAATGTATAAGAAAAATAGTTTAAAGTACATCCCGCAAGGCTATTAGAGCCCCTACTTGCTGCCTGACACAGAGAACTTACCAGCTAGGTTTGCACTTGAGAAGATTTTTCTGGATTCTAAAATGTCTCCAGATTTATTCTATTAATGGTATTCAGATACAAAGGACTTTACACTGTTCAGTTAATCTGAGAACATTAATTTGGGTACAAAATATTCACTCTAGACTTTGAATTAAAAATCTCTGGACACACGATAAAACTGAAACGTCTTGATTTCAGATTCATGAATCTGCGTTTTATCGACTTTCTTCCTCATTTTGGCCCTTGTTTTTGTTCCAACAGTTGCTCACAAAAAAAAAAAATGTGTGGTACAAGACAATTTCACACACCTTTCTTTTCCGGAGTCTTTTGCACTTTCACAGCTCGTTGTTTTTGAACTATAACCTTCTTTTTCACTCTGCGTTTCACCTTGACCTTTTCAGGGACCATAACTTTCTGCTTGGTAGCTTTCTTGACAGTTCTAGCCTCAATCTCCCTTACGTAGTTAGCAGGAACATAGCCAGCTTCTTTGGATGTTAAACGCCTGAAGGAAACAATCACAGCTTTGGTTTGCCTTTTAGCATAGAGTAAGACCAGTACCAAGTTTAAACTTTGTTTCTGTAGCAAAACCTATGGGTAGTCTCATACTAAACTTATACTTTTAAACTCTGTGGGACCCAAATGTCTTATATGCCTTATATACGTCTTTTTTTTTTCGGTTTTTCTTAACACCTTCATTTGCTTCTGTGTAATCTTATATTTTTGTCCTTTGTATTTTGTAGTAAAACAATGGACTATAATTGAACTATAGCAAGTCAATGACTCCAAATTCTTTACGAAAAATACAAAAACAGAAACCTGTGAAGGAGGGAGCATGGCCAAGGGGAGGCCGTGATCGCTATCTCATAATCTGGATTTCTTCATGGTAGATCCAAATTCAAATCCTTGGCCATGCTTGTAAAAACTCAACTAGACTCTGGTCAGTTGAGTTTCTTACCTTCCACATTCATTTCAGTTACTTGTTTCTGCCCTTATTTGTATGCTACAATGTCAGCTAATGGGTTACACCTGTACAGCCAATTTTTGGAAACATACCTTACACTCCACCAATCCTTATTAGTCTTAGCTATCAAGAAGAAAACCTAGCAAAGTGAGATAAAATCAATTAGTAAAATCCAACTAGTGGTCTATTATCAATGCTGCGTTCTGATTGGTTGAGCTACTACTAGGCTATATGATATAGCCCCCTTGTAGCGAAAAGCGCGGGCTTTTTGGCGGCAAAAAGGGATAAAAGTTTAGCTTTTAACTAGCTAAAATATTTTATTCGCGATATTTTTGACCAACTAGTTGGATTTTACTAAAACAATTATTCCTCTCGCCCTCATGGCCTCTGAGTCAATAGAACAATTAGAACCATTAAAACCATTTATTGCATGATATGCAATAATAAATAATGTTCTGATTCCATAATTTGTATGTGTGAACGTTGAGTTCAAACTCCAACCAACAAATATTGCAAAATTAGCAACATTGTGTAAGGTTTTACATAATAAATATTATTCTCTGGAATTTTGTAACTTTTGTGAACACCATCTTGCTTCTATGTTTTACAATGTGTGTTCGCCTACCGCCCACATGGAAATCAGCTTTTGTTGTGTGTGGCTAGCATAGTTAAATAAATTTGTTGATTGACTGATTGATTGTGATTGAGATAAGGGATTAAGTGTCATAAACAGGATCTCTAGTAACCTAGTAACCTCTACCCTAACTTACCTCTTCCTTAATACGCAAGTATCAAACGTAATTATCCTACCCATAATTCCCTGGGTCATTTTGTATCTGACCATACCCTTCTATAAGGGACTTTGATACCAACGTTTGTCACTCCAGACATCTCTCCCTTGGTATATGAAGTCTGATCTCAACCCCTCCATATCGAGCTCGATGTCCAAATATTTCCCTCCACCCACCTCTCCCTTGATACATCAAATATGAAAAGTGGGAAGGTGGTATTAAGTTAAACGCTGATAATTGCAAATAAAGTTTTATTTGCAATTATCAGTTTAACTTACCACCTTCCCACTTTTAACACACACAAACTCTATGCAGGAACCCCCTTTATTTACATCAACTCTGAACTCAACCCCCTCTATATAGAGCTTGATATCCTATTTTATCACTCTTCCCACCTCTCCCTTAGTATATAAAGTGTGATCCCAACCCCCTCCATATGGAGATTCTTATTGATATCTTTTATCATTTTACCCACCTCCCCCTTGGCCATTTTGAGTCCCTGTCCAGTAAAGGGATATAGGGCTTTGACCTGTGGAACTCTGATCTCTTGTACTACATCTTTTATGACTTCTTTTTCCACAATCTCCTCTACTTCCTCGTCTGTCTCAACTTCTGCTTCTTCTTCATAAACTTCAAACTTTGTCTAAAATAATGATTTATAACACAACATTTGCCAACCATGTACTGTTTTAAGACTTAACAACTCGAAGCGAAGCCGAGAGTTTATACCTGACAATACACGACTGCGAGTTTTTTCAACGGCTTCTCTGACATAGATCAACTCATTCTTGCACTAATATTTAGATTTGGGGTTATTCTGGTCTAAAAAATTGGACGTAAAGTTTAGCCATGTCTTTATCAGACAAAAAGACACTCAGTAAACATTAATTCTTTACAAAAGATAAGGCCATTTATACGAGGGAAAATGAGACGCAAACTTCCAGTATAAACGGCACATTTCGAGTGAAATAAGCGTAACGACGCGCCTTAGCTAAACGAGAAAAACTTCGTATAAATCGCATAAATGACCTTCCTCTCTTTTATAAGACGCGAATGCATCGTACGCATGCGTTGAGTTTTGACGGGAAAATTTTTTAGTCCCCCGCCGGAGACTGGCAGGGAAAAAATTGTTTATTGTTAATTATTCTTGTTAGTGTTACCTCTGCTGCCATCTCAATGCTCTCCATCAGTTTGCTTTGTTCTCTGAGTCTATTCACATCATCAGCAAATCCTTTTATCTCATCTATCACATTTGTGTGTCTTTGCAGTAGCGACTTAAAAGAAATCAACAAAATCACAGTCACACATTGATCCATCATCACTAAAATCAATACTTAAGGAACTACGCCATGGTGAGTTTCACATTTTTTTTTCTTTTTGGTCAAAGCTGAGCTGAAATTATAACTAAGTAACTTCAGTCATCCTTCTCATACTAGGAACTCTAAACTAAAAGAAATATGTTTGTTTCAGACCTTCCCTCGTTGTAGAAAGCTTACTAACGTGTAATTTAAATTGTGAGACCTGTTTTTGTCAGATATTTTGGCAGTTTGGAACTGAATTTCTGGAATTAGCTACCTTCTCATTCAGGTTCGTACCTTAAGCGATCAATTCGATCTTTTGCGGCTATTTGTTGATTTTTAAGCTAAAACAGAACTAAGCTCTTATGTTCTTTGTGATTTTAAGTAATCTCTCTATCTGTTTATCTCAAATCAATACAATTTTAAGCTTGAACATTAAGAATTCGGTTTAATGATGAACTAAATTTAGCGTGGTGCATTCTTCAAACTTCTAAGGAGCGACCAAAATTCTAAAAACTTCTCATAACGCTTCGAACGTTTTCCATGCAAAATTCGAACGACTTTTTCTAACGCCTTCAACGGTTTTCCTAATGCTTTTAACGCCACGCCAAAAAACCAAACGCATCTAACGATTTCCGAAACCGTTTTAACTCTTCTCTAACGGGTTGCAAACGCTTTTAGGCGTTAAACGGAGAAGCGTTAGTTTACGTTTTCCTGGAGAAGGTCACATAATATCAAAGGGAAAACAAAGCATGATGTTTTTCTTATTCAACTTTCAACAAGACAGAAGCTTAACTTGAAAAAGTTGGCCAAGGGGTATATTAGACCCTACCGCACTAACGTTTAATGCACCAGTTCCCAAGCTCATCTATATTGGCGATGAGTTTAATCAAGTTGCAATCTGTTTCCATCCTGGCGATCGAAAGCCAAAGACATACACTCAGTTACAGTTGAGGTATAGTTGAAGAGAAATTTCAAATTGAACTTAACCATTATTTCAAGTTCAACATTGATTCCAAAGTGTTTTTAGAGGTTTAAAGTGATACCAAAAATATTGTGACATAAATGTGGCTTCTTAATACGATAAAGTAATGATACTAATCCTGGGATGGTTGAAGACTCCGTACATTGTAGATTTATGTGTCTGTACTCATCTTTTCAAACTGTTTGGGCCAGTTATTTAAGCCAGTGTTTAACAAAACCGCGTTCTAAACCATTTTCAGTTTGCCAAACACTTTTGTAGAAAAACACCATTTATCGTGAACAGTTTCATAAAAGCATATGGTGTAGACTAGAAAAGCATTTGTCTTCTTAAAATAATCCCCTGTGGACGAGATCTAGAAGTCCAAAGATTTCCTAAACCGCGGTCTAAGTTAGACTTCGTTGAAATAACTGACCCTTTGTGATTTGATCTTTGCAAAAAATAATGTTGTATAAACCTACCATAGCACTCTGCTCATCTCTGCCATAGTCTTCACTACTCACTACATACATTTTCTCTGTCATCCAAGACTCTGCATCATTGGCGTCTGAGTAATACTGCAAGCAAGTAAAAATCATTTGCCATTGAGTAATACTGGCAGCAAAATTAATATAAATAAGTCATTGACCAATGACAGTACAATGTACTGCAAACAACTAAAAATATTGGAATATTGGTTATGTTCAAATTGACAGTTTTTCTGTCATCCAAGATTCTGCATCATTGGCGTCTGAGTGATACCGCAAGCAAGGAAAAATCATTTGCCAGGGAGTACTACTACCAGCTAATTTTCACTTGTTTGCAGTTCAATGTACTGCAAACAAGTAAAAATATTGGAATTACACAACAGTTTTAGCAATGCATTATGTTCAACATGTTTTGAAGTTAGAAAAGAATACAGAGTCACGTTTAACTTAAATAGTGTCAAGCTCTTTACCTGAACTTAACCCTTCTTTTCCTAGATCACATCCTGACAGTAGGATTTACAAAAATCACCCTTAATCTAATATGTAGCTGAAATCCTGTGGCATTACCATTTTTATTTTAAATGAAACATCATTAGTAGAACTTTTGCATAGTGCAATATATATTTTCAGGATTCTATCTTCTTAGGAGTTGTGACAGGGGTAGGTCAGTTTCTTAGGAGATGTAACAGTTGTTACCTAGGGCCAGGGACCAGGGTTTTCTCCCAGCTAGTATGAGCATGACGCATGACCCACCACCCCCCCCCCCCCAGCTATTTTCATAGGGAAAAAGGAAAATAGAACCAAAAGAACTTCCCAACAATTCCCCTCATACTTATTGCATATTAACTCTCCAACTTGAAAACTTGACCTTTATAACAGGGAGCTTAAGTAACAACGACGGCGACGGATACGAAAACGTCACTTAAAAAGTGCGTTTGCGCTGCTTATAACTTTATCGCGCTTATTCCATCTTGTTCATTTCGTCAAATCTTGGCAAACTTTTCGGGAGTTGAATTCTAAAGGACTCTATCAATAATCAGGAAAAGAAAAAGAAGGTCGTTGAATTTTCTTCACGTCCTCCACAGAACGCGAAATTAGTCAGTTTCACGTCATAGTCATGCAGCGACGGCAAAGAAATGTACAAAAAAGCGTGATGCACGTGCAACGTTATTGCTTTGCTAAACAAACCTACTGCTTTTTTTCCCTTCTTGTCGCCGTAGCTGTTATCGTTTCTTAACCTCCCTAATACCCTGTAGCACATGAGAAGGAAAGAAGTTACTACAACAGATCTTGCTGCTTGACACTGGAGCTCTGAACTGCACTATTAATAATACAGGAATAAAAGAACTGTGAGTTGAGGCTGTGGTCGATTATTTACCTGAAGAGATTGAGCTGCATCTTTGAGTCTGTCTGATCTTGTGATCAAAAGTTCTTTCAGTTTCATCCAGTTCTGCTGCAGTTGTTTAATCTTTGCCCTAATCTCCTTAGAAGCATAATGACCTCTGTCAATCAAAGACTGTCCTTTGGCGATTACTGTCTCACAGTGTGCAAAGCGGCCACTCATTTCAGCCTCCAGAGCCTGTTAATAGGAAAAACACAGTCACAATGAACAGGAGAGCTTAACACACCTACCCGTGTAGTGGCATAATGGAAAGTGATTTACCGTATGACCCTCAAATTACCATTTCCATGGCACTTTAGATCTAAAAAGGTGTAAGACTGGAACCAAGAGAACGGTGAATGGTAATAAGAAACATTCTGATTAGTTTAAACAAACCAGAACGAAAGGACTATCTCAAAATGTGGTCATCACTGTTCCACTGGAATTTCCAAAAATCATCTTACCATTAACATTCCATCTGAAAATTTTTGCATTTTGGGTAAAATGGTGAGCACCCCTGGTTTGGGGTATAATTCTTCCTGACTAAATTAAATATTGGTCTATGATTTATACATGTATATACAGTATAATACAGTAATCAATAGGGAGTTTAAGATGTCACTACGGCGACGGCAACGAGAACGTCAAGAAAGCAATAGGTTTAGGTTAGCAAAACAACAACTCAGCACGTGCATCACGCGTTTTGTACATTTCTTTGCTGTCACTGCACGACTACGACGTGAATTGCCTAATTTCTCGTTTTAACGACAACGTGAAGATACGACGACGAATTTCTCTTTCTCTCTTTAAACTTGAATATCTTTCTTAAGAATTCAAATCCAGGAACGTTTGCCTACATTGGACAAAGTGAGCGAGTTGTGATAATCGTGCTGCAGTTTCAAACAACGTGAAGTCACTATTAAGTGACGTTTTCGCCGCCGTCGCTGTTGTGGTATCTTAAACTCCCTATTACTCAAAGAGTACGGGAGGATGGAGGACGGGGGGTTAATCAGGAGAGCCCATCAACTGTTTCATGGGTTACAATCAATCGTCTTCTATAACTAACCTTGTGCTTTTGTTGGAGTCTTGTCAAGCTTATCAGATCTTTCCCAACCTCCTTAGAAGATAAAACTTTCTCAGTTTCCTTCACAAACATTTCTTCTTCCTCCATATCACCAAAGAATTTGTAAAGTCTCAAGGAGTCTTCAAGCCTTGCTCGACGTTCTTTTCCCAGGTGAACTAATCCCTTCAAAGAAAAAAAAAACAAAACAAGTCAAATCTGTGGATGAATCTGTAGTATGATCATTCAAACAAAACCCTCTTCAGTGGAACTTTTTTAATGCTGGTAAACTAAGGTGTTTTGGTACCTTTACAGATTTACAGTTATGATCTACTACAATGCAGTCAAAACAGTATAGGCCTTGTCATGTGAAAGGTTTGAATCCATGAGTCATTTCATAGGAAGGTGGAGCGTAATGGTCAGGGAAAGCATGCCATTGAATAGGACTGTTGTTTTTGACAACCTGTGCGGTTAGTCATCTTCAGAACCAAAGTGAGTTGTTTCACGTCCGTTGATAGTATTAAACTCTGGTTATTGACTTAACAGCGTGCAAAGAAAGTGCATGGTGTCCAATAGCCTAGGGCTAGTGGATTTTGCTGTCAGGCTAGTGCATTCTGTTCTTAACTTGCCCGATGGGAGAGTGATTTTTGGGGGAATTCAAATTACTGAAGAACTGTAATCAATCCTGCTCATCAAATTTTTTTCGGGCTAGTACATGCTAGCTACAGCTTGCCCGAATGGCAAGCTGTAAAACTGACTTTCTTTGCACCCTGCTTAACTGGTCAATTAAGTCGCGATGTTATTGGTCGTCTGTCAATTAAGCCATGCTGTTATTGGCTATGAAGACCCTAAATGTCATTGGTGTGTTTTGATCCACCTTTTGTCACCGTTAAACAGTTGCTGATTGTTAGTCAAAATGTCATTTGTCCAGTCACTCTGTCGTTGTTAGTTTCATCAAAACTTGGTTACCTCAAAAGACTGGGTAAGCAGTGTCTGTCTTTCCTTTATGACTCTAATCTCGGGATGCTTTGCTTTGATAAACTTTTGTGCGACATTGTTGATGCGTTGTACACTCTCTCCTTGGGACTGAATTTGCGATTCAATCAGGCTGTGCTTATGAAGGAGATTTTCAACATCTAGCAGATGCTTGCCGTAATCTTCAGACCTCACAGCAGCCTGTAGAACATATATAGAGTCTTTAAGCATAAAATTATTCTTAACCATAATAAACCCTTTCCACGCAAACATCTGCCTGTTATTACAGGAAGGCATTATTTAGGCACCTTGTACAACTGGCCCTGGTTGTTCAAATGTTGGATAGCGCTATCCACCGGCTAAATCTCTATCCAGCGGATAGCGTAATAAATTTCCCTGATACTTATCCGCTGGATAGTTATTTATCCGGCGGATAGCGCTAACCAACATTTGAACAACCTGGGCTAGGACAGGAAGAAGAAGACAGCAAAAGGTTTTTGTGAGAAAAATGTGACAGAGCTATTACTTGCACATTCTGTATTGGTCTCTTACACAAAGATCTGTTTGAAGGATGCTAAAGTTTTGCTAAGAATTCATAACACAAGGTATTATGATCTGTTACTTTGTTACGGCAATAAAATTGGTGACAAACACGTGCAACCTTTAAATTGCCATAGAAAATTAATGTGTAATTGCTAATGCTCTAAAACTTGAAGTGCAATAGGTGGGTGGAGGACTAACAAATTCAACATCTAACAGTTGCTCTCCATAATCTTCATATCCCACAGTTGCCTACAACAAGGAATTAAGAGTATCGGTTAACTCACCTGTCTTAAATTATTATCACTTAAATTAGGTTCATTACCTCAATATCTTGCATGTCTCCATGAGCACCATCCATTTCTCTGAACAATCCAACAAGATCTCTAAAGCCCACCAGGGTCTTGCGGCGAGCCTCAAGTTTACCAATCAGCTTATCCCACTTAGTCATTATGACCTCCTCTCTGTAGAACACAACAATCATAAGTGAAACAACAAACTTACAGGCACGTGTAGCTGTTGTTGCAGGCTCTCTTATCCTGAGGGGAGGTGTAAGGCTGTGCACTGAGAAAACTTGCAACTTGCATATAGAGCACAAAAGGTTTAAATGTAGATGTGAGAAATTTAACTTCTGTGCCTCTGCAGCAATAAAAAGACTGTTAGAACCCCTGATAGCTCACGTGATCATTCTGAGCACCCATTTGGTCATTAAACTTTTATTTACTTTCACAAAGGCAATAATTACATTTCACAATGCTCTAAAAAAACTGTCAGGAAAGATCTCTGTTGAAACATGAAACATTGTCCACTTTTGCAAAAATATCTTCAATAATCAGTGACCTTGTACCTTTTCACATTAATTTGCCTCACTAGAAAGTTCTTCTGTTAAACATTCTTGACCGATTCAAGGTTCTGTGAACAGCTTTTATCTTTTCAAAAGGCCAGGAAAGTAAAATGACCAAACAGAATGGTCATGTGAGCTATAAAAAACTTCAAATATGAATAGTTGCTTTTTGGAGGGGAGTTGCTTTGACAATGGTAATTTAGGGAAGGGAGGGAGGGAGAAAACAAAACATAACATGACTGTGTACCTTTCACTGATAAAATCGGCTCTATGATAATCTTCATCAATCAGCTCTTGTGCTAAGTCAAAAACCATTTGAAATCGTTCCTCCTAAAAAGCAAATCAGAGCTCAAAAAAGCAGTTTTTACTAAACCTTTTATAGGCTTACAACATGTTCCAAGAGCATGTGAAAAACATCTATCTGATAGCCTGAGACCAACAAATTCAACCTCTGGACTGCCATATATTTTTATTGCAAGTTGTAAGTCGCCCAGTGGGCAAACTAAACACCTCCAATGTGGACAACATCTAACAGGGCTACAAAAAACTTGAATTCCAGCTGGTCCTTTGGGCAAGCAGTTCTAACCTTTTCCTTGCCCAGGGCCACACCTTGTTTGTCTGAGTTAATGATTTTTACAGAGGATGACTTGCCTGGATTCTTGTCCACTGGGCAAGTACACTGTAGATAGAAATGTCACTAGCCCAACATGAAAATCTGCTTGTTCCGGATAACTGGACGAGACCTTTTTCGAGGCCTGATCTAAGTGTGCAGGATTCAAATAGGAGACTTGCCTTGTATTTTGATTTCTGGTGTTTGTGGAATTGAAATGGTTAAGCAGTAGCCAATAGTTACAGAGGAAGTACAATATTATTGAACACTCACCCTAGCCTTGATATCAGTGCTAATAGCCTCATGACGCTTGAATGCTGCTTCCACAGTGGCTGCGTCCTGACCAAGTTCTTCACCTTCAAGAACATGCATCATGTCATCCAACCAAGATTCTCGTAGGGAAGCCTGCAAGATGGTGTAACTTATTTACTAATCCTTTTAATAATATTATAGGGTTACAGTCAACCTAAGACCGACACCTCTGGGATCATTACTAAGCATCAGTCTAAGAGTGATGTCTGTCTTATAGAGAGTCAAATAAAGGGAGCAAGGAAAAGCAGGGATGTCCGTCTTGAAGAGCTGTCCATTAAGAGAGAGTCAGCTGAATTTCTCTCTGAGATGGACACCTTTGGGGCCATTATTAAGAGTCTGTCTAAGAGTGATGTCTGTCCTATAGAGAGTCAAATAAAGGGAGTAAGGAAAAGCAGGGATGTCCATCTTGAAGAGCTGTCCGTTAAGAGAGAGTCAACTGAATTTCTCTCTGAGATGGACACCTTTGGGGCCATTATTAAGAGTCTGTCTAGGAGTGATATCTGTCTTATAGAGGGTCAAATAAAGGAAGTAATTAAGGAAAAGCAGGGTTCAGCTCTGGGTGTCCATCTTTTAGAGCTGTCCATTAACAGAAAGTCAACTGCTATTTAAAACTTCCCAAAACATGAGGATTGAGCATTACTGCATGGTTTGTGCAGTTGACAAAATTTTTTGGCTCTTGAGTGTACCATTCCATACAGGTAAAATAGTACAAGGAAGTTTGGAATAGGAAAGGGAATCAAAGTTCATACAAATTACTTTGTAGCAAGCAAACCAGAGGTAAAACCCTCTACTAGATAATGTTTTGAGCGTCATATTAATACCTTTCTTTCAAACTTGTCAGCAAGTTTCTCAAGCATCTCTTGTCTAGAAATACCACAAACATGATTTTAATAGCAGCAAAATTAATGTATAACATATTTTCATGGTCTGTAAGTTTCTTCTCCCTGTAATGCGGTTTTAACAAAAAGAAAAACCTCCTAAGTGCAAACTTTCTGCAACCATCATCTTTGTTTGGGAGTTTTTTTCACAGTATCAGAGAACCGGGCCAACAATAGATTAATGAAGGAGAGACAAAAAGAGCATGAGAAATGAAAGAAAAGGTTGTTGAAAATTTGCATCTTCTCTATGCAGCCAAGCCTCGGGTTGTGAATAAACGGGTATATTGACTCACATTTCCTATTAACTGTGTTTCAGACAGGTGTAATATTATCATTTTTTTTGTCCACTGCACTATGCAAAGACATTTACATCAGCATTTTATTGGTTGTTTAGGGCAGCCCCACTTCTTTCTCATCTTAGTTAATGATTTTGTCACTTGCCCAACAAGACTATTGGATGGGAACTTTTTTTTCAAGCCTTGGGTTCCTTTTAGAAGAGTTCAAGAATGTAATCATATTTTGCCATGTCCTTCATATAAACCTGGTCATTACCTGATCAATTCCTGGCGTAAAGCCATTTCCCTGTCATGTTCTGCACTCTCCATTATCTGCCACGCCTTGTTAATGTCCATGACAAGTCTCCCCTCAGGTGGGACATAGGGTCGCTGATTGTTACCTTTGCGTTTTGTTTGCAAACTGAAGAGATGAGCTTCAATATTCACTCGTTCTGAATATCTAGTAGGAGAAAGAGTTTAAAAAAAACATTGGTTGACTAAAATACAAAATAGTCCGGCAGCAAATGTCATGAAATAAAGTCCCGTGGGAATTTCGTGAAGAAAGCAAGCCACTAGTCTAAATGTGTTAAGGGGACCCTAAATAACATGAAAAGTTTTGGTGGCAACTTTGTAACTTGTTCAGACGCGATTTATATGGGGTGGAAAATGTCATGTGTATATCCCAGCATGGAAACGAGGCTCAAACATAAAATTGTCCATAGCTTTCCATTATTTCCGTAAATCTTTATCAAAAATAACACATTTGTGCAAATCAATGTTTCTAATATGAACATACGATTTTAAGAGGTTATTGGAGTCACGTGACCAAGTTAGCACGAAAACGAGGCTCTCTCAAAAGCTGCACTGGTAGCACTTAAACTTCTCCCGATAAAGGCAGAGATTGACAAAAGTAATGCAGGTGAATATCATCTGTGCAATCAAATGTAATTATTTGGTAAGGGTTATCACGTGACCACGCTGGCATGAAAACGAGGCTGATACAAAAGCTGTACAGAGGGGCAAAAAAGAATGAGGTATAAAGTATGTTAGTAGATAACACCTGTGCATTCAAACATGTTTATAAGGTAAGAGTTTTTAGAATGGTGCACTTAATAACTTTCTACAACCACAGAACTTAGCTGTGACTTTATTTTCAACAAAAAATAAATCAGAGGATTGGATTTCCTGTGGTGCACACGTGGAAGAGGGCCTGGACCGTGTTATAATTAATTATAATTAGAATAGAGGTCAGCTATCCTTACTTACAGAGAATGTAGCGAGAATGGCTATGGAGTTTCTTCGCAATACAGGCATTACTTTTAAATTGTGCATTATCTGCCAGACACAGACGAAGAACTTATAGAAAAACCCGTTTCACACAAAAAACTATTCGATGCAATTCAGGAAAGATCTCATTATGGAGATGTGAAGTTCGCCGAGGTGCGGTCCTTTTTGAAAGGCTTTCCATTTGAAGAACTAGTATCAAGGCATAGAACTTGTTATCA
>BOPM01000236.1:0-14877 GCA_022179025.1 Porites australiensis
TGATCCTCCCCCCTACCTATCTAAGACAAAAATAACCGGAAGTGAAAATAACAAACTGGAGGTGTTACTCATATAACGGCGTTCATCTGCACACAAAGTAGTTAATTGCGTGGCGTGTGATTGTACGGTGAAAACTTGAAAATGGGCAAGGATGTACGAGGAATACAAAGAGGGAAATGTGCTTGTGGTGAATGCGAGGATTTCATGAGGTCAGATGGAGCAACTTGTGGCTATTGTGGCTGTTTGCCGACTCGCCATTCTAAAAAGGATGCCCGCTACTCCCCTGACTCTGTTGGTGGCACATCGGCTGCGGGAACAAGTGAAAGTGCAAGTCCAGAGAAGTGGAAAGATGAAGACCTAGGGTGTTTCCTGAAGTTGTCGGTTCAAGCCGACATCTGGGTAGGCGAGGGTAGGCGAGGATGGTTGTGGGAACGGCATGTTGTGTAATAATTAACTTTGATGTGGAACAGTTTTTAGATCTGCATTTTTTTGTCACTGTTGCTCTGATATCTACTTTTGCGAAACTGGAAGTACACCCAGACATCGCACCTTTGTAGCTTTAAAAACAACCGGCAGGGTGTCCTGTTCCAAAGCATTCTTTTTAATACAATTGGCCACTGTCTTGAAGATCACATGCACCTGTCCTTTATATTGTGCCCTGCGGCGACAACACGCGGCGAAACCGAAAATTCTGAATACCTATGGGCTGCGCGAATACTTAGGCATTGCAATGTGCATGCCAACTAACAACGAAAACCACTTGACTTTTTTTTCCAATGAGGACTGAGGAAGCGCTGAAGCACGACACTTCCCTGGTAACTTTTTCTACACACAAGTAATTTTAATCTACTGATAAAGTAATACTTTGACCAAAATGATCCCGGACTAAACCCCAGTTGGTTCAGACTCAGCCTCCGGTCTCATTGTCTTGCTTTTCTTTCAATTTATGCATATTTTATATAATTTACATACGTTTCACTGGACATTTCGCCTTTGCAGGAGGACATAATTATAAATACGCCGCAAGCCTGGTCAGCTAAAACATATATGAGAACTGATTACGACTGGGACATATGACTCTTTCACCTGACTCTCTAGGAAGCAGATAAACTTTAAAAATTAAAAAGGGAGTAATGGTTTTAGGCAACAAAGCTCACCTGCCACATTAACAGCCTCTACACTTTCCAATTGTTTCAGTTTGTCTTTGCTATTGTCCTCCGCATTCCTCCACTGCTTCAGAAGTTCCCTGAAATGTTCCTCGCTTAGAAGGTCCATTTCCTGATCCCTCATTTCATCAATAACATTTTCATAATTAGCTCCTCCCAATCGTACCAGAGTATCACGAATCTGTTGCCAATAGCTACTGAATACAGCATCACTGAAAAAACCCTCTTCAGCATGACTAGACACAACATTGAAGAAATATTTCAGACGCGCAATGTCAGACTCACGGCTTATGTCTTCGGGAAGAGGAGGAGCATCCCAACCAGCGGGTGGAGGACTCAGATCACAAATTGTCCTAAGAAGCACCATTAGCAGGGGGATATCGAAGCTTGCAGATGAAAGTTCCGAGGGTGAGGAAGGATAAAGTTTACTCCACTGGACTGAGTTTAGTATCCCTTCCTTTCGACGTGACTGAAGTGTAGAGTGTGCTGGGGTACATTTCAAAATGTGCTGAAGATTTTGACTTGGAATTATTCTGTCAAAGGTTTCTTTGAGAGCTTTTGAACCCACGCTGATTAGAAGACGACACACACGGGAATAATTCAATCTTCCTCTGGTGGAGGTAAACTGAGTGGAGGCAAGATCTAAAGGCAGAATCGAACAAAATTATTTTTTGTTTTAGACTAAAGGGGGTAAAGTGAAATACTACGTGTGTTGAAATCGAGGCCTTATTCGCTTTATACCCCAAACCCATCAAGCGTTACTTCCCGGAGAATGTCCCTTTGACTGTTTTCCTTTGCACGAGCGTGAAAGTGAAACCGTTTTTTTCAAAGCCAGTCGTGCCATTGAACCGAGGTAAAAAGACAACAAAACACCTTGTTTTTAGGGTGTGTCCCCTTTCCAATACCTGGAGGGAAGCAAGAGAGGAAAAAGAGAAGAGATCCTGAGACGGAGCGAATTATTTGAACCTTTTAGGTCAAAAGAGCTGACGCAAAGCACAGATGTATATCATGAGCTCTTACTTGTAGATCCGGAAGCCATGATATTGTCCACTGTTTTTCTGGCTCCAGTTTGAAGGTTTTTCTTGATGTCCTCTTCATTGTTTCTCTTTTTTCTTTGGACACTACACTCACCTGACAAACAAATTAATAAGATACAGCAGTCTAATAATACTCGCAATCATGACGACTATAAGAATCATGTCAATCCAGATCGCTGAAATGTAATACAGATAATTCGGACCATTGACATTGAAAGGCTACAGCTGTTTATCATACAGACTTAGACGTTCCATAATAAAATTTCTTAAAGTACATGTAAGCAAGAGACCGCAATAGCGTAATAACGAGTTAAAATTAGATGTCCACCGTCCAAACCGGGACGTCACTCTTAAAACTGTGGCCTGCAGCTACGAATTACTAAAACCCGAGGAATGCTCGTTGTTGTATAGTCTGCGAGCACCGCACCTTTCAGCGAAAAGCGAGCTTGGAGCAAAGGAAATAGACGGAACAGAAAAAGTTGAAGAATTTGCGTCAGAGTCGAAATCTGTAGAAACGTTTTACAAAAAAGTGAAGTAATACCAACTAAAGAAGCAGAAGCACTTTATCAAAGTCTCGTCAAAGAAAACAGTTCTACGACAGGGCCTTTTAAAGTTAACGACAGGACTTTTCAAGGTTAACATTTTCATGACTTTCATTTGAAATGTACTGTATGATTGGCTTTTTTCCACAGGAAACCTGGACGTGCTGTCTACTTGCTGACACTGGCCGGTTTAAATTGCATTTTGTCAAGGTTTGCACTCAGAGGTAGTATCCATGAACCAAACAGGACAAGAAAAACTAAACGTTTGGGAGCCATATTTTGTAGTACTTTGATTTTTTTAGGCTCCGTTTAGTCTGTTTACTGTCGTTTTGGATATAGCGGCTGAGAAGTGACTCGATTTTATGAGAAACAGGAAAATTCAAGAGAAAATTACCCAATGATATAAGGGTACAAGAAATTTACTCGGAGTGTGTATCACATCTATTTTCGAATATTGTCGACTCCGATCCTCTTTTATCGATCTATTATTGTCACAGCACGACTGGGCTGCAGATGCAAGTAGATCGAAAACCACGAAATTTTCTCGTTCAAAATTGGACTGCAATTTTTTTTTGAGTTTTCATTTTGATTTTAGGTACAGTGAAACCCGCGGCAACAAAAACATGCAACTTGTTTGTAACATTGCTGCAAAAGGAGTTGAAGAGCAATGTTCGGTGTTTGCACCTACGTTCAAACTTATCGTACAACAAATCAAGTTGTTACAGAAAGAAGAGAGAAGTTCTACTATTTGCAACAAAATTTGCACATTTTCCGTATTTTACCGGACGAAGGCAAACTTGTTGAACAGCAAGTGACGTAACTCTACCTATACCGTGTATGGCGTGGATTCCACGTAATTTTAGCCAATCATAAATCAGTATTAACAGAACTTGCAACAACCTGGTTTGTTGCAAGACAGGTTTGAATGTGGGTGGTAAAACGCCCAACATTACTTTCTAACTCGTTTGCATCAATGTTTCGAAACAAGTTGCACGTTTTTATTGCCCGTTTACCGTTGCATTAGAGGGTATCTGCAATGTCCTCCGATGCGCTTACTGTCCCCTGAGAGTCCTGGCAAGAAGATGGTAATGTTCTTAAAGTTTCTGACAGGCTCTGAACATTTAAAAAATCACCGAGATACAACAAGGAGAAAAAAAATGACTGTTATCTTTAAAAAGAATATACGAAGGAATTAAACACTGCGTTTTCATCTTGATGTCTGGATCGGGGAATAGAACAAGTTAGAGTGAACAAAAAGTTTACAAAACACAACATATCTTTCTTTACCGCCAAAGCAATCATTAAGTTTTAAATAATCCAAAGTAATTCTTGAAAGCTAACAACCCACCCTAATATTTCAAATAGTCGATTTACAGGAGGAGTCAAGTTATGAAAACTAAAATTTGCCTCTTTTATTAGCAGGAATGGTCATAGTGCTTAAATCAAAATACAACAAGGAAAAATACAATTGACGTTCATACCGTGAGTCCAGCAGATCATCTTGTGAAGAAGATCTTTTATCTGTTTGGCCCAGTTGTATCTCTTATCGTAAGAGTCTCGCAAAGTTTCCACTTCCTCAAGTCGACTTTTTCTGTCCTTGGCCCAAATTTTTGTGATGGCTGCGGTCCAATCGGTGGGGTCCTCTGAGTTAACTACAAAGGATGAACCAAATGGTACGCTGCACAGTGCTTCTCCAAACCCCGAGTTGTGACTGACAAGCACAGGGAGACCAGCTGACAGGGCCTCAAGTCCCGCCAACCCAAAGCCCTCTGTTCTTGAAGGCATGACTACAAGATCTACTTCCTGGAACAAGCGCTTCAAAGTCTCTCGCTCTTGAATAAATCCTCTTACTCTCAACCGATTTGCAGGAACACCACATTGGGTTAACCGCTTCGCTATTTCGTCGTGTTTTCCATCTGGGGCGCCAACAAACACAAGACGAGTATCTTGTAATGTAGCCACCGCTTTTCCAGCGATGTCAAATCCCTTTAGCTCGAAATCCTCTGCGTCCCCACGACCAAACACCAAGACACTGCGTTGTTTTCTTTCTTCAGTGTCCTGAATCACGCTGACAAATTCCTCAAAAACTCCAGGAGTAAGGTCTACCACACAATTGAATTCTCTTTGGCAACCACGAAGATACGAGCGGAAGGCCTCACTCAACTTGGGTCCAACTCCTACAACGAGGTCCGCCATTTCACACAACTCCACCTCTGTCCTATGTTTTTCTTCACCCTTGGAAATTGGATTGGAATACTTCTTAAACATTCCCAGTTCTTCTGGGTTTGTGTGCACGACTTGGATCCATTTGCAGTTCTTACGTTCTTTAATGATTTGTGCTTGTTTGCCGAGTTTAACGCCATGACCAACGATTACATCTATTTGTAAATGTTCTGGTGGAAAGCTAAGCCACTCCAGTTCTTCAAAGCCAGGTCGGCGTAATGCCTCAACGACCTTTACGTTGTTTTGGAGGGCTAGCTTTTTATCCTCTTGGCTGCATTTTGGAAGGAAGAAAGTGATTTCAGCTTCAGGGCATTTGGCTAACTGAATGGCTATTTCTCTGTTTATAGTGGACAGCCCTCCTTTGCTTGATCCCCATTCAGAGGCCAATATGGTGACTTGCACTTTGCGGGATCTTTCCGGAAAAGTTGTCATTTCCTGCATGCTTGATCAGAATGGCCAAATATCTAAAAGAAAACAGAACACAGCAAATCTTAATGATTCAACAAATTTATCACTATAGGTAACTGATGATACGGTAATGGACTCGGTATACCGTCCTGCTGTGGTCCAGGATTGCAAGTTAACAGGGGCACCCAACGAGAATATAGTTCAAAACCACTTAAACATAGCATTAATTGTTTAACGTATTTTAGTATTTAAACGGTAGATATAGGCATATTTGTATTCCCTAAAAATTTTCATCTGTTCGGATTTCCTAGCTGAAAGTCTAGTGATCCGAAAATTATAGGGATCAAAACTTACCTTTCCGAAAATTTCAGCCAGAAAAAAGGCTCTCGAAAATTCTAGGTGACCTTTTTAGGGTAAAAATCCGTTAAAAATGGGCAATTATACCATTTTTTAGATGTTCGAAAATCCTAGGAGAGGCAGGCAACAAGAAATTTTACAACAAATGTTCCGAAAATTCTAGATCTTAAAGCGTCTTCCGAACAGATATTTTTCGAAAATTGACGTTGGGTGCCCCTGAGTTAATAAGATTCATGCTTCTTATATCATAGGCATCACAAAGTGTCCCCTAGTTTTAATTCTCCCCTAAACACAATAAAATTCTACATGTTTGTGCATGAAATCATAATTATGTAAATCAGAAGTGACGTAAGTCATTGTGAAGTAAATTAGTAACGTTTTGTTAGCCTTTCACTACTATTAGCTCCATGTCCATGGTCTGTCAATGGAGTGTAGAAAGAAAAGAAACCCTTTAACTTAACAAAGAACAGTACATTCCATCGCCCCATGTAAGGGAATCCAAGACAGTCTTGGATTCTGGATTCCACCCCTTGGATTCTGGATTCCAGTAACCGTATTCCAGATAATTTTTAATGGAACTTGGATTCCGGATTCCTACAGCTGTATTCCGGAATCCAAGACCCAGGATTCTGGATTCCACCAGCAAAAATTTCCAAGATTCCGGATTCCACATGCAAAGATTTCCCGGATTCCCTTACATGGGGCGAATTCCAATTCAGATTCTCCACATTATTTTTACATCAGACTAACAATACTAAAAAAAAAAGAACAGATTGTCACTGTGGTGTCTGAATTGTTCTGAATGATGGCACTAGTTATGAGTTTCCAGTGGCGGATCCAGACCTTCAGATAAGGAGGTGGCACGGTTCTCAAAATAATCTTTTAGTCCCTCGGGCCTCAGTTTGGCATAAAAATAAAGAGGGTCACTGACCTCCCAGGTCCCTCCCCTGGATCTGCCACCTGTTTCCAAGGATGCCAGTACAACAATTATTGGTGAGGTGTCCTTAACTAATAGTTAAGCAATAGTTTCAGACTGTATGTAAGAATTTTTGCACTTTTGTGTGCAAAATGTATAACACAGTAACAAAGTTTAGTTGTGACATATTTATTCATTTTGTAGGCTGGAGGAGGACGAGTGCTAGACTGCATCTCTGTTGACATAGTTGGGGTGCCGTCTGAGACTAAAACTGCTACGGTTGGTTTAATACAAGTTACACTTGCAATGAAAAATGGTACACTGCAGACCAGCTGCATACATAGGTCAAAGCTAATGAACATGTGTGTGTCTGCTCATAAATAACTCAGTGCACATTCGTAAGTATGTAGAGCTGTATGCTAGCTATCTCTGTTTATCTACATGCTAGCATGTGAAGCATCAGTGGATCTTAAAAATAAGATATTATTCTAGTTCCAAAATGAAGGAAAATATTTATAATTAGCCCTAGCCTCAAAGCCAGAGTTAAGCTAGGCTAGCTTTTTTTTTAATCTGCCCTCATTATTGATAATTCTATACACTGCTATTTCATAGCATTTAAGCTAAATAAAGAACATTTGATTCTGTAATATTTACCCCAATACCCTCAGGTAAGAAAATATCTAAAATAGCCTTAAAATACTGCTAAAGCCTCTACAGCAGTACACTGACTTTCCAGGGTGACTGAGGGAGCTTAAGGTGTAAGACAGAGTGAAAGAAGAGGTGACCAAGAGAGAAGAAATCAGAAGGAAAAGAATTGCCTGCTGGCAGTTAGAACATGCTTGCTACTAATTCATTAACAAAGTAACGGGAGACATACACATGTAAGTGGGGCACTTTGAGTAAGGCCAATCAAGATAATGACATAATTTCAAAAAGGATTTGCAACTTTACAACATTATGGATGATGGTAAGATGCCACCATCATCAGAGTTCCATACCTAATCCTTGCATCTAGAGCATTATAATTATAAATCGGCTTAAGCCGTTGTAGTGGCTGCCCTTTTATAGTTATGATTAGACTGATTGGTACATTTTACTACAAACACAACAAAAATTCTTGTTGTTAACACAGCTAGGATACACCATAACAGTTTTGCTTAATTTAAACTTAAACTTGTTGTTGTGTGAGTAATAAAGTTACAGACAATGTTATTGCTTGAGCTTCAAACTTCTGGCTACACTTGACTGAGACTAATGAACTATTTACATTATTATAACTTGAAAAAATATTGCTTTGTTGGAACTTATGGTACATAACCCTGGGTGTCTTGAAAACAAAGACCCCTAAGACCCCCTATGATTAGGGTTAGGTCACAGTGAGTGAATCACCTTTTGGGTCAGTTTGCCCAGTATTAAAATCTAAATGGAACCTGATTCACTCATTCCTAGCCCTAACGTATAAAGTTCAGAGTCATTCGGTAGGGGCTCTTATGGATCTTAGGGGTCTTTGTTTCAGACACTGGGGTCTTTGTCAGGGTCTTTGTTTTCAACACACCCAGATGGTCCCAAGTAATTTTGTGTTACTTTGACTTAAACAATGGTAGTTGGATAAATTATGCACATCTTCATAGATAATTATAATAATGTCAACTGATTTTGCAAACCAAGAGGAGGGGGCACATTTCCTCCAAATGTGCAGCCCTGTTTAATGACAGCCCCTGCATTTGCATTTATGGAACAGGAGTTGTTGGCACTGTTTCATAAAAGGAAATCTATTTACAAAATTTGAAAATGTTCACATTTTGTCTGGTCACATACCATCAAAAAGCTGCTTTTTAGCTTCCAGAGCAAAAGCCTAAAACAGACACTGAGACACGTACAGTCATTATTATAATATAGGAAGCCAAGCTAAATGACCAAGGCATACAAAGCATCAAGTAAAAACAAACTCCTTAGATGTAAGACAAAAACGGAAGAATTAATGCAATCCTACCCCATTTATAGTCTATTCTGTCTAAGCCATATCATAGTCCCCATCCTAGTCACTTTGGGAAGAAGTAATTTTCGCAATCCCAACTTAGTCACTTTCTGTTTATGCATCTACCTTATAAAGCCTTTAACAATGAACTGACACATTTGTTAAACTTAATGTGGTGTAAATCTTTCAAATTTTAGATGCCTACATACCTGAATTTTCTTACCCACAAAATCCTGAAAATGCACGACCCCATTCTAGTACTCTCATAAAAATGCAGCCCCATAATAGTCAATCCAGCCTTGAAAATGCAACCCCATCCAGCAACATACCCATAAGCCAACTACTAGGAAGTCCCCCTCAAGAATGAAATACATGTACAACTGACTGGCTCTCTATCAGTGGGGTATACATAGCTTCTATTGAAAACTAACCTAGGATTTGCAGATTATTTTGGTATCTGCTGTGACCTGATCCATGACAGATAAATACTCTACAATAACAAGAGTACCCTTGCGAAATGAATTCCCAGAGTTCTGGGAATTCCTAGGAATTCCTAGGAATTCCAATTTATTCCAAGACATGCAAATGAGCAAAGATAAAAAACCTTGGAATATTTGGGAATACTTGGGAATGGGTTAAAACACCAGTGGGAATTTTTGGGAATTCCTAGGAATTCCCAATAATTCCAAGTTTGAAGGAAACTGTCTTTGGAACTTATGGGAATTATTGGGAATTGCTAAAACACCAATGAGAATTTGTGGGAATTCCTAGGAATTCTCAATAATTCCAAGTCATTGTTAACTTGGAAACACTGGCTTAATTTTTGGGAAAAACGATAAGTGTTCAAAGGTAATAAAAAGCGTAAAAAATTTTAATAATCATTTCTTTAATTGCCTATAACAACAAGGATTTCTTGACATTAACCAGCATCTATATACAACATTTATTGCGACTTAAATCTTTAAAAAAAAATTATCAACAATAAGCACGATACAGAAAGCTTATTCAAAAAGCCACTTCTCGTACCTGAGCTTTCCAAACATGCCCACAACACGTTTTTCATCGCGGCTTTGCCTAATAAAAGGTCATCGCTTCTTGAAAAAACAATACGAAGTTTTCCTCTCGCTGCTTATACCTCAAAAGCGTTGGAATATTTTATTTAGCTCTGAAAACGACCGCTTTTTTCAACTTGCTCATCATCGAGCAAAATCATCCGCCATGTTTGAGCTATACTGGTTACCAGTCTCCCCACTAAGTGAGCTGCGTCTTCACGTGCGCCTTTTCAACCAATGGAAAAGTGTGAAATGAAGTTCCGTTTGATGAGTTCAAATTCACGCGGACTTTCATTAGCAAGAGCACAAGTATTTTGCATCCGAAATTGACGTTATTTTAAACGCGGATTGTTCATTTATTTTGTTGTTGACACATGAAACGTGCTTCCAGTCATGTCCGAGAACGATAAGTCAGCTGGATTGTGAAAGGTAAAGGTACGTTCCTGCTTCGTAATGTGTCTTCTCATGGTAACCACGTACTCAAATAATGAAGCTGGAGATCAAAGTGAAATTATAGATCGTTCCGATATATGAACACGAAACTTCAAGATGGCATGGAAAACCATTTATTGGTTCCTTTTTGTTTACTGGAGACATAACTGTAGTCGTTGTTGCAAAAGGTTGATGGAATTCTACGTGAATAAGCTAATACTCGATCAGATTCTGGCGGATTTAATACAGTAGAACCTCGATAACTCGAACTCGGATAACTCGAATTCTCCGCTAAGTCGAACTAAATTTGCTTTCTCTTGATCAAGATTTCACTGAAATTTACCCCGATAACTCGAATTCCCCACTTAAAATCGAACTATTTTTCGTTTCCCTTTAGAGTTCGAGTTCACCGCCGGGGTTCTACTGTAGTCATGAACAAGTATGTTTAAACGCCATGTACTACAAGTATTTTAGTTTCCAGTTCATTATTTTGTTCTCAGTTTGAGTCCTGAATTAAAAGAGCGGCTTAATAAGGGCTTAGCAGATAAGCTTGCTGGAATCAAGTTGGCCTGACTTTTTCTTTTTTTACATATATGTTCCCGCTGTAAAATTAATTCAGTCAAGACTCTTTTGCTGTATTATTCCAGTTACAAATGTGTCCCACAATTTTTCAATAATGACTCAAGAACAATTTATATCTCAGGACTTTAATTGTTTTATTCAATTTTTTAAAAAACAACATGTACCATAAGATGTGATTTTGAACATTATTATCATAAACTTGTTTAAATGCAATTTCCATGCTTTCTCCAGTTGGTAATTAATCATTAAATTTGTGTATACTTTACTATCCTGGCATTGGATCTTGATTGATGACATGATGTTAAACCTGTAAACTCCTAGAATTCCTAGGAATTCCTAAGAATTCCTAGGAATTACTAGGAATTTCTAAGAATTTTTTGTGATTTAAAATCTTGTAGGTTGGAATTCCTAGGAATTCCAAGTCTAGTTTCATTTCCATTTGGAATTTCTAGGAATTTAGAACCAGAACTTTTTAATCCTGGCATTGGATCTTGATTGATGACATGATGTTAAACCTGTAAACTCCTAGAATTCCTAGGAATTCCTAAGAATTCCTAGGAATTACTAGGAATTTCTAAGAATTTTTTGTGATTTAAAATCTTGTAGGTTGGAATTCCTAGGAATTCCTAGGAATTCCAAGTCTAGTTTCATTTCCATTTGGAATTTCTAGGAATTTAGAACCAGAACTTTTTAATCCTGGCATTGGATCTTGATTGATGACATGATGTTAAACCTGTAAACTCCTAGAATTCCTAGGAATTCCTAAGAATTCCTAGGAATTACTAGGAATTTCTAAGAATTTTTTGTGATTTAAAATCTTGTAGGTTGGAATTCCTAGGAATTCCTAGGAATTCCAAGTCTAGTTTCATTTCCATTTGGAATTTCTAGGAATTTAGAACCAGAACTTTTTAATCCTGGCATTGGATCTTGATTGATGACATGATGTTAAACCTGTAAACTCCTAGAATTCCTAGGAATTCCTAAGAATTCCTAGGAATTACTAGGAATTTCTAAGAATTTTTTGTGATTTAAAATCTTGTAGGTTGGAATTCCTAGGAATTCCTAGGAATTCCAAGTCTAGTTTCATTTCCATTTGGAATTTCTAGGAATTTAGAACCAGAACTTTTTAATCCTGGCATTGGATCTTGATTGATGACATGATGTTAAACCTGTAAACTCCTAGAATTCCTAGGAATTCCTAAGAATTCCTAGGAATTACTAGGAATTTCTAAGAATTTTTTGTGATTTAAAATCTTGTAGGTTGGAATTCCTAGGAATTCCTAGGAATTCCAAGTCTAGTTTCATTTCCATTTGGAATTTCTAGGAATTTAGAACCAGAACTTTTTAAACTGGGAATTCCTAGGAATTCCTAGGAATTCCAAGTCCGAATTTACCGTGAAAATTCACACCTACAATTCCTAGGAATTCCTAGGATTTTTTTCCTAGGAATTCCTAGGATAATCCTAGGAATTCCTAGGAATTCCAAAAGTTATTTCGCAAGGGTAAAGTGCCGCTGATGCAGTCAGCTGATGACAAAACATACTGTGACACCTTATGGTCACTACCAAAAATTTGTCACACATACCTGAAATTTTGATATGCCAAAGCCAACTTTTACCATGCAATCGATGGGTCTAATACATTAACTGGGCACTGGTGCATGCCCTGAGTTTATAAAATACACAAGGAAACCCTTATAATATTAACACCTGGGGGAGAGGGGGGGGGGGGGGGTTGAGGTATGTGGCTATAGGTGAGCCACTGAAGGTTTGAAACCCTGACCTTGTTTAGGACAAAAAAGGCCTAAAATATACCCTGTTTAGGACAATAACACACCCAATTTTATTACCGGCTACCCTGTTTAGAACAATTAGGACAAAATGCATGCCATCTTGTTTTAAGAAAATTCAATGGCAAAAAAATAAAATCTTCAACCAATTGATCAGTTTCCTGAAGAATGATACCCTATTCTAGACCCAAACGCTCTGATTTATATACCCTGTCCTAGAGTAAACTGCTTGAAAACCAAACCCTTCACAGCGGCACATACCTATATATAGCCCATATATGGCAGTACCTCCCCCGGAGGGTGTACTTCAGGCCTCATGTAGCCAGGATTTTATGGGGAGGCGTGATCCAGCAAGCACACAGACAAAACAAGGCAGGACTCAGGGTGCAAGTCTCTTGGGGACAAACTAGGTTGTCTGAAGTTCCTCTGGGTCGTTAAAGTTCCTCTGGAGAAAGGAACATTCAAGGACACTGTGGCTGCCCTTTATAACAACCTTCCTGATAATCTTAGGAACTGGAAAGGGTGAGTCAGGCCTGTTAACTCTTTCATGGTAATTTTAATATTAGTAGTAAAGAAGACAACAATTCCTTAAATTCACCTTGCAATCCCTCCCACACCCCAACTGGAATCACCCTTAAAATTTTATTACTCATTAAATAATCCTAAGGAGGATGTCCACATTCAGTATGCAGGGCTTGAAAAAAAAATCCCGTCTGGTCATCCAGGACAAGTAGTTTTTGGCTTTGGCAAGTTACTTTCCTGGCTAGCTTGTCTGACGGGAAGGGTACAGACAAGCCACTGCCTTTAACAGGTTCAAGATTTAGCAAGTTTGTGAAAAATAGAAATTAATTTATTTTTGTGCCATTGTTCCTAAAATAAACAAAAAATTTTATGTTTGAAAAAGAAGTGCCTGCAACTTCAACTGAAATGACAGTAAAAAAAGGGTGATGATGACCACCAAAGGTGCAGCATTACGCAAAGAAGCAAGGTATTTCAATTTTTAGAAATATAGCTGACTACGTGCAACTATAAATAATAAAGCAGATTAAATTACTGCTGAACTTGTGAAAAAGGCACATGCAACTTAACTTCTATTCAACCACCCAATTTCCTCAATAAATTGTGAAGAGGGATTCTTCCTAAAAGTCGGCGGACTGGACTCAAAACTTAGTGTTAATGTTAATGTTTGAATACCTAGAGTAGGTGCTTTATAATAGGCCTCCTGATCCTAAACATCAAGACAATCATTTCTAAGTATTTCAAAGAAAACTTTTCAATTACTAAGTCAAGTGTTGATGAAATCAAGAACATTTTTGTCTTGGAAAGGAACAAAAAGGGCCCGAAGAACTCATAAACTGATGAGAACTGATCAAAATCTTCCCAGGTCATATTTCCATTACGTGGTCCATGTGGTTTTATATAACTCATCGTATTTTTTTGCCATGCTGCAGCACATTAAGCCTACGTTTTGTCAATCAGTTTCTTCAAATTCACTGAAATAGTTTCCTTTCAAACTTCGCCTCAATTAGTAGCTGTGACTTTGACAAAAATTGGTCGTGGTCTTGACAAAAGCTAGATCAGAAGAATCCTCAATCAACGTAGAGTGTCAGCTAGTTTTCTCTGGCTTTAATAGGAATTACCACTATAATGCAAAAACAACTTTTTTCAAAGGCGAAAGGTCTAAAATGTAAAAACAGGTAACTAGGTACTGTTAATAGAGTTTTTTCATTCAGATCGAGAAACATATAGCAAGCAAAACCTTGAACACACGTGGAACCTGTGATAACTTAACCTTAATTATATTTCCCTTGAATTGTCAAATGATTTTGTTCTGTGAGTGAGAATGATTTTGTGTGTGTGACATCCAGTCAAGAAAACAGGTCGAGTTTGATTTACAAAGAGTATTACACATTGACCCACGTTTTCTCAACGGTAAGGATAAATTTACAACCCCGAATCTTACCCAGAAAATTGGAAAGAAACACTCTGATGAGCTGCAAAAGCTACACACACTTTTTAAGTTCAATAATAATTGTTGAACTTAAAAAGTGTGTGGTCAATGCAATTGCCAGCAGATAATTTTGAATGTGGCCACAGTAAACTTAAGCATTTAACTTTTTGCTTCTTACTTGGAGCATATGAAACCAAATAAATATTTATGAGTTTGAGGTCAGAGCAGTCCTAATAATGCTCGCCATATCCCTGTTTAGTTGAGTGAGAATGTGTTACACCTGTTGTATCTCTGTGTTTATATTTCCTGTAGTTATTGGGTTATTCCAGAAAAAATCCACACCCCCACGACAGAAGGCATGCTGGAAAATCTCACAGAGGGGGGGGGGGGGGGGGGGTAATGGGCCTGGAAAATCCAAGAGGGGGGGGGGGCCCTAACCTAAAA
>BOPM01000236.1:14887-34970 GCA_022179025.1 Porites australiensis
AGCAGGTCGAGTTCGATTTACAAAGAGTATTACACACTGACCCACGTTTTCACAACGATAAGGATTTACAACCCTGAATTTTACCCAGAAAATGGTAACAAACACTCCGATGAGCTGCAAAAGCTACGCACACTTTTTAAGTTCGAGAATTGGTCAGTGCATTAATTGCCAGCAGATAATTTTGAACGTGGCCACAGTAAACTTAAAGCGTTTAACTTTTTGCCTCTTACTCTAAGTAGCATAAAACCAAATAAATATTTATGAGATTGAGGCCAGTGCAGTCCTAATAATGCTCGCCATATCCCTGTTTAGTTGAGTGAGAATGTGTTACGTTTATATTTCCAGTAGTTATTGGGTCATTTCAGAAAAAATCCACACCCCTATGACGGAAGGCATGCTGGAAAATCTCACAGGAGAGGGCGTTAACAGCTCTGGAAATCCAGATGGGAGGGGGGCTCTGAACCTAAAACTACATTCTCGGGGGTATAACTTTTGATTTCATCTATGTTTTAATCACTTCACGCGATCAATCAATAAGTTTTCAAAAAATTGCTTTGTGTTTCCCAATTTTATTATTCTTTCAAACTACAGACCTCTTACCACATTTATTTTAAGTTTCCATCCATAGGCTAACCTTCATTACTTTTGTCTGAGAAGGATGTGCGATAACTTGAAGATATCAAGAAAAACCGCATAATTCTTAAAAAGCTCAATTCAAGTAAAGAAAACAATGATTTTTACCTTGAATTAAACATTTTTTTAAGGTCAATGCTATTAATTTTCAGGGTGATTTACCACTGAACACGCCTTACAAGTAACGTGGTTGTTCGTGACTGTTCAGTGGCCATTTTGAAAGTCAAGTGGTGTAGCAAGCTGTATAGCGTGTAATGTAATATCCCACTAAGTGTCCTTTTTCTTTCGTTATTTTTTATCGACAAAGAAGAGAATCTTTTATTCGAGTACATAGTTAGTTTTGAACTTTTGCCTGGTCTAGGAAAAAACAGAAGCTCACTCAAATGTGAGCTTATTTGCAAAAAGTGTAAGCCTGTTTAAGAAGATGTAAAAATGTAATCTTAACTTTCACAACAAACACAGAATTCACAGAAAATTGAGCCGTCTCGACTTTAATTTATGCATCAGTCAATTCCAGCTGTGCCCAGCCCCCCCGTACACCAGTTTATGGTTTTAGTATTGTTATAAAATAATTGACATTAAAATTAAAAGAGCGCTATAAACTTATACGTTATGTCCAATAGTTTTATACTGTAAATATGAAAGGATGTTGTTCAAATACATGTAATATCAACAGAAATTTGATTAAATTTAACTAAAAAACTTTGATTCATGTTGATAGCTTCGGATTTCACTATGTTATTCTGGCTTGATAAGCAGTGAAGAAATGCATGCATAAAATCGAGAACATGCCTTTACAACCGTCTTCAATTTTTTCCTGTCCTTGACAGATGAGCCAATATGCTTGTTTTTCCAGTAAAATCCTCTGAGTAGTCATATTCTGATAGGAAACTGCTTACGTGACAAAAGCCTTGGAAAAGCCCCGGGGTTGGCAAATGCTCGTTCCCTGGGCAGCAGAAAATTTGCAAAGGCCCCACACCCGAGACTTACAGGGCGGGCAAATGCCCCACAGTAGTGCGGGAATGGGAGGAGAGGGGCTGGGTGCAGCTGGAATTGACCGATGCATTAATAAAAAGATCATCTAAGTGCTTAAAAGAATTATTCTACATTGAGTGCAGGGTGTGCCAAAACCCATGTCAGATTCTCCAGGACAGGTAAAACATTAGTTCTGACAAGTAGAACTCCAACTTTACTTGTCTGTGCGACAAGCACATTTTTAAGTAGAAAAAATACAAGTTAAAGTAGAATTAAAATTTCTGTTATAGTTATAACAGCAAATCTCATACTTGACAAAATAAGGTTAAATATTGATCTTTTAAACTTCGCCCTTCCGTGGCTATTTCATTTGTTTTTACGAGCTCCATTTCAGGTTTAAGTCAGAAACAATTTACAAGGATAATACTGTGATAAAAAACATTAAATGCTCAATTGTTTCGAGTTTCAAGCAAAACGTTTTGGACAAGAACTCTTGGGTTTCTGACAACCAAATTCAATATAATGCTTGTCCGAAAGATAAGTGGATAAGAAAATTTTTCTCTTACTCTGGAGTGTAAATTAAAATTAAGGTGTCTAACAATTTTATATAAATCCGGATGGGTGGGGGTTCTTTGAACTTGGAAATCCTGAGGGGAGGGAGGGCTCAAGCAGTTTTGGAAATTCAGGTGGAAGGGGAGGGACGGAGGGGGTCAAAAACCATGCCTTCCATCAGCAGAATGTTCCTTTTACTTCCAACTATATGATATAAAGTCAAGCAAAGCATTTTTTAAAATCTTGTTCACTTCTTCCAAGCAAGTGGAAAATACATAAAATAAAGATTAAAAAGGGCAAAGGTTCCTTCAGATCTGTTTTTCACCACAAAAGACCAAGAATCTGCAGAAGACAAAGGTTTGTTTTCTTCTAATACAGGAAGTTGTTAGTTAGTTACAACTTTTTAAGAGAGTGTAAGTCACTACCAGTTTATCTTTGTTATTAAAATAAAATTTATGAATTATTAATGTAATATTATAAATTATCTTTGAGAATCATTTGATTGACATTTTGATCATGAACATTTTGTTATTCCTTTTATGGCACAATAAATATATATCACGTGACTAATTTTACATGTGCTTGTTCGGCACGTCTTCGCATTAGGTTTTGGTTGATTGTATGCGAGAATTCGGGAGTTAAATTATGATGATTTTTTACTACTGGTTTCGAGCATTAAAGCGTTGAAATTAAAACCAGCGAGTTTCCATTTCTTACACTATTAATACGAAAAATAATTGGGCAAGCGAGAAAATGACCCGGGCAAGTAAAACTGAAGATGGGCAAGCTAAAATTTTGACTCTTTTCGAGCCCTAAGTATGGTAATAAAAGTAAGATTATAAAAGGATCAATCCAAGAGTGTTTTGGGCATACTCTCTGGGGTTGGAAGGTGGAATTCTTGCCCCATGGTGACCTGGGGTTTCATTAAGAATTGCAGCAGCAGGAGAATAGTGTAAAGTAACAGGAGAATATTTTGAAAGGGCAAAGCCCTTTCCCCGCAAAGAGCTTCAAAATGAGCCAGGAAATTCTGCGTTTTAAACCACACTGAGACGGCTTTTCCTACTGTCTGATAGCAAATTTTATTTCTCGTAGCTACCTTGGGGAACAAAAAACACTGCATACCTCTACATAGTTTCAAAACATTTTTTCTTCGAATTAACAGGCATATTGACAATTATGATCGACTTCTAACCCTGTTACACACAGCTAGAGTTGTGACATACCAAAAAGTGAAAATAAAATAATTCTCAATAGAGTGTTTTCACATGACGTCACGGCGGCCATATAGGTGTCCCAATGAAACGGTGGCCATGTTGGTGTCCCAAACCAATCCTGTAGGAGTTGAACTCTTTTCTTATGCAAATGCTTTTTTTTGTTCCAATAAATTTGCATAGATGCTGGCCACGTGAGTGAAAACGCTCTATAGGCTTTAACTTAAATTCAATATTTTAAAGATGTTTTCAACAGTGAAAACACGAGACGTGAGAAACTTTTCCCGTCTCTGTTGGCAACACGTGCTTGCTCTAGACGGAACACATTTAAACAAATTCGCTATGAGCGCAAGACTTTGCGTGTTTGGTTTAATGGACGATTTGTCAAATATATCGATGAGTATCTCTTCTTTGTTTCCTCTGCAGTTACAATTTATAATGTGCTGTTTCAGTTGTCATCGTTAAAATCGAAAAATCTCAAAATTTGCATTTTTTTAATAGTAATTTGATACTCTGTCATTTGTATACGGTAAACATCACCAAATTTATTTCCTTAGCAGTTCACAAAGAAATCATTCTCTTTATTCATAAAGGTGCTTGATTCTTATCGCATAAAATTTTCTTGTCGTAACTTTGCCTCTATGATTTGTTCATCAAGTACTTTATTTTGTTTCACGTTTTGCCTTCATTAGTATTTATTCGTTAAATAATTTTTCGCGTGCAAATTAAAAAAGTGTCGAGCATACAGTCAACTCTTCACTCTTCATGATCAACAAACCGTCTAATATTTTACACTTCCCCTGTTAGTTTTGTTGGGCTTAAAACTACTACGGAATTTCAATAAGGTCTGTTTTGTATTTGTTATTTATTTTAATGGGAATGTAAAGCAAGCGGCTAAGCGCTAAAATTACGCATTTCTGAGAACAATTCTTTTTTTTTGTCGTCTGATTTGTCTGAATAAAATAGCCATACTCCATCGAAATTCAGCCGGAGAATTATGCGTAGTAGACGGAGAATTCTCCGATCTCCGATGCTTAATGAAACCCTTGAAAATTTATTATAATGGTACAATCCAATGGCACAGACGTTCGGCACAAGCATAAGCTTAAGCTTTAAGTAAATAATTAACCTCCTCGAACAGTTTTTATATTTTCCCGATTTTTCGCTTCGATAGAGACCTTTAGGGAAACTATCCTCCTACTGAATAATCTTGGCGAGTTTACACACACTTTTCTCAGTTGTTCATTTCTATAATCCACGAGTCGAATCAAGGTTAACGTTATTAAATTTAGCGTGAGCTCGCTACTGATGGCGTGTACCATTTTGTGTTATTACGCTAGATTGTATAAATTTACCTTACAACAACTAAGCTACCCATAAAAAAAAGATCTTACCTTACGATTTAGGATTAATCTTCAATAACATGGATTAAACCAACTTCAATGAACAAAGCATGTGATAAAGTTCTAGAATTCCGCGGTATCAAAAGCCTTATACTTTCGACTTCAGACGGAAGCAGCAGCAGGTGCGGAGCATTCGTACCTTACCATGAGACCCTGCGAGCCTCACGAAAAAAAACCCGGAAATTTCGGTGGCAGCAAAAGTGGAATTTCCGATTGGTAAAAAGTTGTTCCATTTGGTCGTAACCCCGGTACGTGGCCGGGTGCCCGACCGTGCACCTGGAACTGGTACAAACTACAAGAAACGTAAATGGAACACGACATTCCGTTCGGAAATTCCAACCGGGAAAACGGGACCACCTTTTTAGATTTTCCACTTTTTCTGGGAATTTTCCAGTGGGACGAACCGACGAAACGTGTTCCATTTACCGCCGAACCGGAAATTCCGGAAATTTTGACTAAATGGAAAGCGCCCCATAACACGGATTTACTCTTGTCACGGTTTTGGCGCGAATTTTGAATATCTTTTAAATTCCACAAACCAGTCAGCAAAACCTACAGACATGAAAATGATATTTTCTCCTTTTAATAACGTTTAGTTTTCCTTTTCAAGGAGTCTGATACTTCGAATGCGCTCATAGACATGGTGGAGATTCTATTTTCGCGGGAGAAAGTGCCCTAAAATGTGTCTAACAACACAATGGGTCTAGTATGGAAGTTGCCGGCTCCGGATTATGGGCTCCTGCAAAAACACATAAAATTAATAGCGACTGCAGGGTACGAGTCTGACCCACTGGTAAGTGGGTGATCGTGTCATACATGCCAAAGGGGCAGTGGTTAATTCTCTGCTGCTGCAACATCCTTGAATAAGGAGAGACAGAACTGATTTCTTGGAAATTCTAATGATACTTCCATCTAGGATGAGATCACTTTCCTCTTTTTCCCGCGGGAAGGAAGGCGGTTTTTCCTCTCATTTACTTTTCAAGAAAAATAATGAAACAGAGAAATGTTTGATCGCAGGTTTCTGCCCTTCTAAGTAATTTCGTCAGTGTACAGCCACGTGCTAAGGGGAAATAAGGGGTGAGCCATCTAATCGAGGAGCGGTTTTTTTTAATGCTGAGGTATACTTCGCTGCCTTAAGCAGAGGGAGCCCACAGAAGCTGCTATGAAGTACAATAAATATTGCAAGTCTTGAAATAAGTAGGTTACAATTACAGGAGCGCATCACCGCGGAGCCTTCATCTCTCTTAGCTAGACCTGTCCAAAACGGGGCGATCTAATTACGGAATTTGTAACGCAAGAGGAACTGCAGCGCGGTGTGGTTGCAACAAGAAAACGCCTGCGTGAACAGCCTGCAGGCTCTAGTTGTTCAAACGCATTGAGGGGTACGCGAAAAGCGCAATAAGAACCGCTATTATTATAATTATTATTAGTAGTATTCAAAAGCTGGATACCCACTGAATAAAGATAACGCAATTGTTGAGTTCCTAATACTTATCCGATGTAACCCCTGGATAGTTATTTATTCGGTGAATAGCGCTATCCAACGTTGGAACAACCGGGGTTTACATATCATGACTCGGGTTATTTTCACACTAAAGTTCAGTAAGGTCTAAACTTCAGAAAACGTGGTGTTTTGGAAAAAAAAAAGACAATGCTAATCACTGCATACACGCGAAAATTGCCCGTTATAAACTAAAGGCCATTAGCACACCAATCGTTCAATAAGCTTCCAGAATTTCACACAGCTTCACACAGAGTATGAGGTATAAAGTATGGATGTGTGCTCCACTCCATCAATGAAATTTTAAATAATGAACAAAACCAAAAGAATAAAGAGAGAAGGGTTTTCTTTCTGTGAAGCATGAATGAAGTTTTTACTTTTTTGAGATTCGCACATTTTCAGTTGCAAGAATTTACGTGAATATCGATGAAAACGTGATCCCTGATTGAATTGTGTGCTGAATTTAGCGCGATTAGTGGATTCATTTTTTTTTTATTTCGTCCAGTCTTTTATTTTATTTTCGCGCAGACGTACCGTCCATGTTTTCCAGTGTTTCTATTAACCGAGATGTCGATGCAATGATTGTTTCGTAAATCATGTGCTGAATTCAGGCAACTACAAGCCTAATTCGTATTTCAGTTTCTTATTTTTCGTTTTATTTAATTATATTTTTCAGTCTGTGACTCGCGTCGACTTTGTTTACCTATACTCCGCAAATTAGCGAAAACGAATTAAGACAATTAAGATGATTGAAATCAATTGTCCTTGATTGTCACCGAAAAGTGAAAACTTAAAGTAATTCTTCGTACTTCCTAAAAGACCTAAAAGTACCTATGGAAGTAATTACTCCCGCTGTGGACGCGATAATAATCATCAGGCGCCTGTTCAGCTGAAATTGGTATCATCGAAAAATAATTTACTCTTGACAAAGAGCAAAAAAAATCAGTAATTTGTATGAGTTCCCACCGCTTGGGTATGACGTTGGTCGCGTTATCGATAATAAAATGACTTCTAGTTCCTCTGATTATTTGCTTTTTCCAAAGGCAAACCAAAAAGTATGTCTTGTTATAAATTCTTCTTTATTGGCTTGATTTGGCATCAACTTGTTTTGTAGAAAGAAACTTAAATAAAATGCTTCAGTCACTGATAATAGACAGCATTTGGACCAGATAACTTTCCGAGTTTTGCGCAGGCTCTCTTCTACTCTCGAGAAATAATAATCTATGACTGCAATTAATGTAGGTTGAATAATATGCGTCTGATATATGGATAAGACGTCTGACGTGTGTACGTAAGAGTCTATATTTAAACGACACAATCTCAAACAGAGATTGGTTTTTATTAAAAGAAATTAAAAGCACCTGCCTTAATTTCCATGGAAATAGCAAATGAGGGTGATAATCATCTTACTGGGCGTTCTTAATCATATCGCGTAAGGCGATTAGTAACCATGTCATAAACAATCATAAAACACAAAGGATAATTGAAACTATACTTCATGCGTCTCAGAGCAGATGTTACTCAGGATATAACGCAAAATTCTCAGGTCAATAAAAATTGAGCAAGCTGCTAGTGTACTAAAGGATCTCCTCTGGTGTTACACTCAAGTATTAAAGTGGTCAATAAAAACTCCTGCGCCGGGGCCATGGAAGTTGAAGAAGCATCGTTTATAACCAAACTGCGTACAATGAAGAGATAGTTCAAGCCATGGAAAACTCAACATTCATGAATCCAAGGACCAATTTGTATGAGACATATTGGTGGCTGGCGCCGAAATATTTCAAACAACTTGCGTCGAGACCCACGTATCTTATCGCTATTGAACCTGGAATAATGCTTCTTATAACCGTCACAGCATTTGCTGGAAACTTTCTAATCTGTTTTGCTCTGCTGCGAAATCCAAGACTCCGTACTGCTACAAACTTATTGATTCTTGTATTAGCAGTCACTGATTTGCTATCGGCTTGCCTTACGCAGACTGTAGCGACAATAGTTCTGATGAAAGGAAAATGGATCGTTGATGTCAACCCTCTAGATGTTCGAAGCTTTCCTTGTATGTTGCAAGGTGTAATGTCTCCTGCTCTAATCGGCTTGTCGATGCACATTATGGCTTTAACGGCCTTAAATCGCTACATCTGCGTAGTGCATCAAAGACTGTACAACAAGATCTTCAGCAAGAAATCAACTCTTTTCATGGTGGCAGCCGAAGGGATAATCATACTTAGCCTCGTGTCTATCTCTTGTCCCGCGGGATTTGCCAGGATCACGTTAGACCCGAGACGCGCAATGTGCTTTACGACCTTCAAGCAAGTAAAAACATCCCAGATGGTCTCGCACGTGTTTTTGGTTTTTACGGTTGCAATTCCATTGATCATAATATGCCTGTCATATTTTCGAGTTTTCAAAGCAATAAGAAGTAGTTATTTCCAAGGGCAAGCCGACAACACCTCCTCCAAAACATCCGCAACAAATTCCCCACAGCCTATTTCTGGAGCCACGAGGATAAAAGAAGTGAAAATAACTAAGACAGTTTTTGCTGTCCTGCTTGGATTCTTAACCTGCTGGATTCCAGCCATGATGTGTAACTACCTGAGTTATAACATGGTAGATCCTCGTTTCCCTCGCCAAGGAGAATTGGTTTTCACTTATTTTCTGTGTCTGAGTTCTTCCATTAATCCATTTATATACGGAGCCACAAACCGCGCTCTCAGGAAAGAATTTATGAGTTCTCTGTCTTGTCGAAAAATTCGCAAGCGAACTGTTGTGGTACCAGAAGCCACATAACTAATTAATACCGAGACTATCAATTGCCGCGTTGGGGGATGACCCAATAGACGGCTCGGTGACGATTCATGCTTATACTTTTTTTTAGTCGTTATCATAGTAACACTTTGAACAACATCAATCTTTATTGAAATATTCTTAAATTTCTAGGTATTGCAATTCAGTTATACTACTACATGAGAAATCACTGCAATTTGATTGGCTTAGAGCAGTGGTATTAATTTCAGCTTAATTTGAAATACCTGCATGTGAAAATTACAAACCTTTTGCGGGTAGTAGTATAAACAAATAATAGCATGATTTGTACGTGATATTTGGCATAAATACCTATCGTGATATTTAAAAATTGTCTCAAATTTCACTTGAAATTACGTATAACAATTTTGAAATATCACTTGTGGTATTTATGCCAAATATCACTACTAATCATGCTATTACCTATACTAATGCAGTGACTGCCAAAACATTAACAATAACAGCTACATAGACTATGATTTCTATATTCTAGAGTTCCATTTACTTCGACTATTCCAGAATACGGTCTGAAACGAAATTAGCCTTTGAGACTGGTTAATTCAGTTAAAATCTGCGGGCATTAAATCTTGGCAGAGGGCAGGGTTTAAAAACATCTAATAATAATAAAACCTTTAGTTAATTTTAAGGTATTTACAGTTGAACCCTGTCAATTAATGAGGTCTTCAAAATAATAGAACAATTCTCAGTGAGACAATGTGGTCGTAATAACGAGGTGGTCGTAAGACGGAATTACACGGTACTAATTTTAACGACCTATTTAATGGATAACTTCCAGTATTTTGGAGTCTTTTAAAGAAATTCGAGTGAGGTGCAGGTCTTTCGTTTCACTAAAGGTATCGTTGGATGAACAAATTCAGCAAAGATAGCGTATTGATTAGTGCCTCTTCCGGAAATTGTTTTGGTGCTGACAGGCTATGATCATAGAGTCTAGTACATTAATGACTATAAGCCCATGTTAACTTTGGTGGTATTATCTACGTTTCTTCAATTTTTTTCGCCAGATTCTCCAGCCGGTGCTTCCCTCAAGCTGCTACCCCTCTCAAATAGCTGCTTTGCATTATATTGGACAACTCGGCTCTTAAACACTTGGGCCTAGTTGTTCGAAGGCTGATTAGCCCTTAACTCAGGGTTAAATTTTAAATTTGTCTCGGGTATTTTTCTCCGTAATTTTTAAGAGCATCCAACCATCAACTTGTTGACAAAAAGAATTAAACTGAGCTTTCATATTTGAATTCAAATTTCACACTAACTCTCGGTTGTCTTAACCCAGCTTTCAACAACCCGGCCCTGAGCTTCACAGTGTGTCAAGTCTTTATACCTGACTGTATATCTATTGACACTGGCGAGCTATAAACTTCCTCTGATCATTACCCTGTGAATCTAGGATAAGGCAAATGTGCTTTGGGTAAGTTTTTGACTAGCTGTTATCAATGGAGGTTTTTTGCTCCTTTCCTGACGCACGCAAGCGAGTCTCTGCGCATGTCGTAACTGTCGTTGTTGGCAGTATTATCGCGGGCACAACAGTAGTATTTCTTTTACTCCCCCAACGTTGTAGTTTTCTTTTTACGGTGGCCCGGAACTCACTGCTTCGTACCACGTGAAGAAGAAATATAAAAAATCCCTGCAAAAATAAATAAAGGAGGCTTCAAAAGTTCTTACCCCGTATTTGTATATTGTAGAGCGTTCCAGCTTGTCACGGTTTACCGTATAGCTATAGCGTACACCAGAAAGCCGCTACAGATACAAACAAAAATCAATTAAATACTGCAATGCAAGCGATTGAGACAATGGAGCCCTTACGACAATGGAGCCCTTACGTGATCCTCCCACATTTATTTTTTAAACAGTATAAACTATTAATGGCGTTGAATTGTGTAGTATATTTAACAAATAGATTCCATGTTGCCGTGCGTCTGTTCAGTAATAGATCACAGATGACGTCAAAATGTCGTAAAAACAAAGAAGTGGCACACAAGCCGTAGGCGAGTGTGTCACTGTTGTTTTTACCACATTTTGACGTCCTCTGTGATCTATTACTGAACAGACCCACGGCAACATGGAAATTATTTGTTTTATAAAATGATCAGAAAAGAAAAAGACCGATACACATACCTGCCTCGAACCGCTTAACCTTTTGAGGATTTGTGCTAGTTTAGGCATTTTGTAAGTCCCAAACTCAACTTTTCATCTTAGCTTCTTCTTTATCTTACTTGTGTACAGTTTCTTCGAAAAGTTTTTGACCGTCTGTTCTTGCTCAAAGAAGAATAATAGCGAAAACATTTTGCAAAACAGCGAGTCTCTCGTAGCGAAGACACACGATGGCAACTGTTGTGAAGATTTCTTGTAGTTTAGGCATTGTCAAGTAGTCAATAGCTTTTTTGGTCTCCGTTTCTCCATTTTTCTTCTTTGTAAATAGCTCCAGCTAAACTTTTTCCGAAGCTTTCACTTGCCTCAATTCGAAATAATCGCACAAACATTTTCAGAACCGCGTGCCATGTTGAACAAAACAAAGAAAACAATTTTCCCGCGACGTCATCCATGTATCTGTACTCTAATAGATCATGGGCAACGACCACTCACAGCGCGCGTAGCATTCACATCATTGTATAAAATCGCTGTACATTACGGATGTATTAGATTGAAATGTTATATAGTCCACAAGGGAAGCTGAGATATAGCACAGTGTAATCTCGTACCCAGATCTCACTCTGTTTTACACTGAAAAGTGAGTACGAGATTAATCGCTGCGATTGCCTAAGATCTTGTCATGTCTTCCGAATATCCCGCGTGAAGGAAGGCGGTTTTCCCTCCGGCCGTTCACTTTCAACGAAGATAATGAAACGGAAAAATGTTTGATTGTAGGTTTTTGACTTTGTAGGTTTTTTTTGTCACATACCAAGGGGAAATAAGCGGTGAGCCCATTTTTAGTAACGACGTATACGACGTATACGATTTTCCTTTCTCTGCTGCCTTAAGGACAGGGCACCCACAAAAGCTGCTATAAGGCCCTAAATATTGCAAGTATTGAAATGAAAAGTATTCAATTACGGGAGCCCATTACCGTTCTTAGCTTGACCTGTCCTGAAAGGAAATAATAATTACGGAATTTTCTGCGTAAGAGGAGCTGCGGCGCAGTTTGGTTATAAAAGGAAAAACGCCTCAGTGAGTGGTGTGTCTGGCTCTAGTTGTTCAAAAGCTGATAAGAGGATCTCAATACCGGGGTCAACAATCAGCCGTCAAACAGCATAAAAATTGACCGTCAACCCAATAAAAATGTTATTTTTTACTCCCAACCGTCAAAATTGCAAGAAAGATAAACAATAAAAAATTTCAAGGTAGTTCGCTTCTTACTATTTCAGCTGATGTTTCCAAGATTCTGGCTCCCGAAGAATCTCTTCTAGTAACTGAAGAGATCAGTTCCCATGTTCTCAAAAAACACTCTTCCGAGACATTACAAGACCTCACAACCTGCTTGTACCTGAAAATATTTCGAAATTATAAACTAAACCGTCAACTGTCAAAGCCCCTCAGAAAATCCACTGGAATAAAGATTATTTGCAACCTGCTGGAAGTTTTTATTAGTTTTAAGCCTAAAAGCAATAAAAAATATTCCAGTGAACAAATGCGACAGCTATACGCGTATGTTGCAAATAAATCCACCCCCTATTTTTCAAAGGAATTTTACTAAATCAGGTCGCTCATGAATGATGATGCGCGCGCTAAAGTATTCCTGCTATATTTTGTGGTTTAAAGAGTTAGATTAGATTTTATTCCAAGTTAACACTTATCGAACCTGAGCTATTTAAAACAGTGGTCCTACCGTACAATGCTGAAAATCTTCAACAACCTCCGCAAAAAAATACAACTCGCCGAGGTGGAACGAGAAGCACCAACGAGTTAAACGACGCCATTTCGAATGAAAGACTGTTCCCTGTCTTTCTCCATATTGATTTTCAATTCACTCTCAGAGCTTCTCAGTAGCTCTCAGTCTTTATTTGTAGTATTTTTCACAGATAAACCCCTGAAGAAGATTTCTCTCGAATATACCGGGCAAATTTGTTGAAATAGGTTTTCTTTTTCGCTGACGGGAAGGGTCTTAAGAAAAAACTAATTGCCCGGCAGTAAGAAAATTTTCTAGAATTTGTGCAAAATCCCTTTTTCTTATCGTTTGAAAGTATTCTGATTAACTAAAGAAATAATGGAAATGTTACAGAAACAAAATTCATGCACCTGGAAATTCCGGTGTGTATTGCTCCCCTCGGGCTTTCTCTTAGAGTTATTTGTTTCTTTTAGTCTTATCCTTTTAGTTTTGCATTTGCTCGGTCTCGTACTTCATCTGTAATTTTGTCTTAACGTTTGCTAATCCATGCGAATCAGCCCAGAAATCTAGGAGTTTGTTATTGTTGAATTTATTCTGTTACACCCATAGACTGTTCAAGGCTCCGCGATCGTTGTGTTCTCAAAATTGAGAAAGCGCGAACACGAAAATGGGAGGAAACTGGGGAGAGGAAGGGCGGCGCTAACGCCTCCGCCCTTTCCGCACTTCCCCTTTTTCCCAGTCCTGTGCTCATATTTTCGTGTGTCTTTCACTTACGCGTCATTCCTACTATCTGAGAAGCTAGAACCAGAGTCTGGTTTCATCCAGTGCTTTATATTGTTTAATAAATTGGAATCTGGAATCCCGAATCCCACTAATGATTGGAATCCGGAATCCAAGTCTCACTGATAAGGAATCCAGGATTCAGTACCTGGAGTCCAGATCCCATAGCGTGGAATCCAGAATCCAAGACTGTCTGGCATTAACTTGGGGCGAAACGACACAACGCAACAACTTTCGGTCAAACGAACAAAGATCATCATCATGAACAAAAACAGCTTAATAAATAACGAGTAGTATAACGAGTTCTCGGGTAGAACAGTAGTTAAACAAGGCTGGTAGATAGTGTAACAGGGAGCGTTGCAAAGTTACAGATAACAGAGTCTACCCGGGATGAGGTTAAATCTATATAGTTGCACAGTAGAGCGTCTCATAAAAATCAAAGTTCTTTTCTAAATACAAAAATCCATACGATACTAAAATTAGTCGCACTATTTACATATTGTTTACATTAGAATTTTAATTTGTATAAGTACCTTACGGAACAATGTCAGAAATAAAGATAACAAGAAATTAAAGGATTAAGATGTGCCCAGTGACCAAAGCAGCTAATGCTTCCGGGTTGGTCACTGCCACGTTAAGGTAGCTGGCATAGACAATAAGCGTAGTGAAAAATAATTATACAAAAAGAGAAAAGGTGCTAAAGTAACAATATTGACATGTATTAAACAAAAAATAAAAATAAAACAAAGAACAAGACAACGAAAAAAAAGCAACAAAACATGGCTAAAAGTGGTTAACCTAAAGTAAACTAAATCAATTTATTCTAGGAAACAGATTGCGAATTAAGCAGATATATATAACTTGAGGTGTTTAGAGAAGCGGTAGTAACATAGTTTTTTAAACTCCAGTGGAATAGTCTCCCATATTTTCGACGCAGTGAAAGAAAAAGTGGAAGCTCCATAGTTATTATCTATTTGTGGCCTATGGAAGTTAAGGTTAAAAACAAATCTATTATAATGCCTATGGCAGTCGGAAGCTAAAGTTAGAGTTCCAGACTGAGAATATTGTTGCGATGCCTGTTAGATCGTTAATGATGTTATGTGCAAAGAGTGCTATTTTAAGTTTGAAAATGTTATCAAATTTGAGGATATCCAATAAATTATAGTAAGACGTGGCATTCTCTCTACTGTGTGCAAGAAAAAAATTAACGAATGCGTTTATTTTCCTTAGTCCTGATCCTATTCAGCCTAATTTTTCAAGCGCTTCCCCAGCTAGTGATAGCATAGGTTAAATATGGATAGATGAAGGAGTAATACAGTTGTTTCACTGTAGGCAGATTTACATAGTATCTTAACTTGGTAATAATTCCTCTATTTTTTTGCTAATTTATTGTTAATATGCTTAATCTGAGGTCCCCAGTGTAAGTGTTGATCTATATACACACCCAGGTACTTTATTTGGCTTTTGATCTTGATGTTATTTACATTTATACTTCCACTTAACCTTGAGGATGAGACTAGGATGTAATTTGTCTTTGAAAAGTTTTTAAATAATTTGTTAATGGCACAGTACTTAACTACTGACTTAAATTCCTTATTCATGACGAAGTCAAAGTTATACAGATTATTACTTGATAAAACATATTAGTGTCATCAGCAAAGATTAGGAAGGATAGTTTGCTTGAACTTTGAGCAGAAATAACAATGGACCCAAAGGTGACCCTTGAGGTATACCACAGATAATGGTCTGACTGCTAGATATAGTGTCACCAATTTTGACAACCTGATTACGACTGTATAAGTAGTTTTCAAACCATGTGAGGGGATTTCCACGTATAGCATAACTATAGAGTTTTGATAACACAATATCATGGTTAACTGTGCCAAATTCCTTTGAAAAGTCAAGAAAAAGACCATAGGTGATCAATTTTTTATCTATAGCCTTCTTAAGTGAGTCAGTAATTTCTAAGATGGCCTGCTCAGTGGAGTATCCCTTCCTAAATCCAAGTTGATATACTTATACAAAATGCTATATTTTTCAAGGAAGTTGTATAGTTGGTTATAAGTTAACTTTTCAAAAACCTTACGAAAAGACGAGAGAGTTGAAATAGGCCTATAGTTGGCTGGGTTTGTTGCATCACCACTTTTAATTTGTACACTGGAGTAACCTGTGAAACTTTTAATATATTTGGAACTATACCAGTTTCAATCGATTGATTATAAATTTGCGTGAATGGGACAGATAATGGCTCAGCCGCTATTTTTATTAGTTTGTTAGGTATGTCAATTGATGATTTGTTTGTAAGGTTTTTGAACAAGTTAGAAACCTGAGCTTCTCTGACATTTTCCATAACAAAACTGTTAATTGAAGATGACGAGATATATTGTGAGGATTTTAATTGCTTTTGTCAGTTTTACTGGCCAAGTTTGGGCCTTCATTAATAAAATGTTTATTAAACTGATCTGCAATATCTTCATTATTGGTATATATCTTGTTATTCCTAGCTATTCTTAGGGGAGTAGTCTGGCTTTTTGTTTTTCTCTTTATCAGTTGTTGATTCTAAGACAGTTTTCTTTTTGGTGCATGTTTTTCAACAATCAATTCAATTGCATCAATAGTGTGAGCTGTTACTTCATGCAAATCACTGCATTGTTCAGTTATCGCATTCCAGTCAATTGTATGAATATCATGGAGGTATGATTCTGTGTTAAAGGGACTGGTTCACGGCAATGCGCATGTGTGAGTTCTGACAGTAGCTGATTGTTTTTAAACCAAAAACACACAACGTATGAGTGTAAGGGTTATCCTTAATTGAGCATAAATTTCAATTGCTTATCAGCAAATGAACAAATTCATTCGCGTTGCATCGGGTCAGTGTTCCGCAAAACAAATGTTATCGAGTAGAACACATAAAGAAATTAGATTATAAACAGAATATTCAGGCAATAATTTATTTTAGAAACATCAATTCTTAAACATATACGATCGTAAAGCAAAGATACAAGGAACATTTCAAGTGTACCAAAATCAAATCAAAGTTGAACGAACTCACGCCTTTAACCAGTTTCCAATTGTCGTGTATTCTTTTCGTAAGCCACACGCTACTCCTAGAACCATACCAGATCGATCGGCTAAGCTTCTCTATCTGCAAAGACTCTTGAGAACGTCCTTTTGCCTGACGGCCACGATGCTCTTCTGAACCTCCATGATCAAAACATTATTTTTTGCGTCTTCTTAAAACGTAACCAGTCAAACAACACAACCACACGTTAATCACCACTACCGAAGTATAACTAGGCCAGCCAAAGCGACGGATGTCGGAATAAAACGAAGGATTTTCAATGATTGTACCAGTAATGACGATTTCGAATTTAGTGTTGACCCAACAAATTTATTATGAAGAGACAAACGGCGCGCATGCACATAACCGTGATCGCGTCCTTTTAAATTGACTGTAGTCTCTAAGGGCCTGTTTTACATGGAGGTGGGGTGCCCCAGATAGGTGAGGTAACCCGCTTAGGTGGGGTAACCCTCCTGTCCATATATTCTCTCATTTTAATGTGATCACGTTTACATGTTAGGTGGGGTAACCCGCCCCATGTTACCTCACCTACCTGGGGTCCCCCACCTTCATGTAAACAGGCTCTAAAATACGTATTTTGTCTATTTTGCTTTTTGAGAGGTGTGTCAACCATAAAAAAGACTGGCAAATGGTCCGAGATATCAACTGTGACAATCCCAGATGTCAATCTGTTAACATTGTTGGTATAGATATGTTCTATCAGTGTCGCTGTATGATTAGTGATTCTAGTAGGTTTAGTTATTACTGGTAAAAGATCAAGGGAGTAGATCATATCAAGGTATCTCTCTGTTTGCTGGTGTGAATGATACTTCAAAAGGTCAATATTCATATCGCCCATTATATACATATCATATTTGCTTGGATTAAACTGTTTAAGAATTCATCAAATGTAAGTGTAAATTCTTCCACATTTGCAGGCGGGTGTTTGTAGATACAGCCAATCATAATGTGCGTTCTGTTGTTGCTGGGGTCAATTTCAACCCAACAGGACTCACCTAATGGTAGATCTATTTTTAAATCAGGTCTTGGAATGGCTTTGTTAACATAAAGAGCTGCACCTCCTGCACTTATTGGTGAATTAGGATGAAAAAAATGTATACTTAGGTATATCAAGATTAGAGATAGAATTGGAACTCAATCTAGTTTCCGTTATAGCTACAATGTCCGGTCTTGAGTCCAAGGAATATAACACGTCATTTGATAGGGTCAGATTTTTCGTTAAACGTCTTATATTGCAGTGGAAAGAGAAATACCTTTACCCTGGGTAGTATTGAATATATTATTCAGTTTTGATTTGTACTCAGACTGTGGACTGATAACCATTCTCAAATCATTAATAATTCATGACGTTATAAGCCAACCAGAGCGCCCCATTCGGGTCAGGTGGATGACTCTTTGAAACTCAATGAAATACCAGTTGAAAATCACTGGTGTTTTATCACGTCTTCATCCTTAGTGTTTCATCACCTTTTCATCACTAGTGATAAAATTGTTCTTAATCTGCTTATTCATAGATTACTCAAACACACTTTAACATAAATCATTAATTCTTAATAAACAATGACCAGGAAAGGCATTTCAAATTCCAAACTGAAAAGCTCAAGTCATTTGAAATTAAAGTTTACAGTACATCTCTTTCTTCGCTTTCAAACCAACGCCTTTCGAGTCCCATCCTTCATTTCTGCGTCTAATATTCGTCTAAAGATAGCAAATCTAATGAGGAAAAGAGAAACGTTCGATGCAATTTTCTTAAGAGTGGCTTTCCGTAAATATCGACCTACGGTCGGCACAAGTTCAAAATTTGATTTCGCTCATTGTTGGCTCATCGATAACCCTCATTAAGTAATGAAACATGCTGTTGTTAGTTTTCCCAAATAACGTGTTCTTTTGTTAAAATTCGAGAAAACTCATTTTGCCCGTTCGGAGCTCAAAACCACTTCCGGTAAAAAATTTCATTGACTCGTACGTCAAACCACAATGATTTGGCAGCCTTTGAAGAACACGAATAGTTTCTATGACCCTTTCTTTCTTATAGGACGATAAATTTGTGAAAGCTGTAATAATATTGTGGCCAAAAAGGTATTGTTAAAAATAGGCCCTATTGACAATTTCTACCGTTCAAAATTATAGGGATAAAATAATGCAAATTTTTACACTGTGCTATAACTTGAAATTTCGCAAATTGACTCTCTATGGCTTTACTAGGCCCCAATCTATCAGAAAATCGAAACAAATCCCTGGGCAAACGATTTTTTTTCTCACGGTTAATGCTTTGATGCTCGATTTGAGCTCCAGAGTCTTTGTTTTAATTTCACGTCTTATACTTGGTAGAAATTCGTCTTTCCAAATTCTTCTTAATTCTTTTGCACTTAAATTTCCCTCTTTTATCACTCTCGGTAGCCTGGGGACTGGAGCTGCGGGACCGCAGCTGCCACGCCTGTTCTGTCCTCTCTGATTATACCAAGGTGATAGGAGGCTATGCACAATAGAATTTTTCCTCGATCACAATGACCACCACCACGACCACCTGAATTTTTTTTCAGGCTTTTTTCGCAATTGCATAAATTGCATTTACTGCGACGATCGTTTCTTCATTTTCAAATATACGCCGCCATCTTACCATGTGCAATCTCGGTTAAATACGCTTTTGTCGTATATATTAAAAGAATACACGGGAGTGCGAATGTGCAGTGTGTAATGAGGGCATAATATTGAGGGCGTAATAAGGGGTCCATTTTTAAATAGTACAAAAAAATTGCATCCTTCTAACGAAATTAATGGATTAAAAAAATACCCAGAAGTTCGAGGGCAGCGGTATAAAGTCACACAGGGTTAAAATATTCACCCACCATTGGGTTAGCTTTATTATTGACTGCTTTGCACTGTCAAAAGCGTTGACATATTAAGCTCAAGCTTCTTATTCCTACACGATCAAATTGTATTTAAATTTGCAATGAAAAAAATGTGGGCTTAAGAGATCTTTAAAAATAAAGGGTAAGCATCTTTTGTGACATACAATTACTGGCAATATTTGAAACTAAAAATAACTAAGTACTAAATAAACAAATTTTCTTATTTACATACTCATAAAGTGGAAGGTGAGGATGAAGAGAACTAAGGTTTAGTTCTTAATCCCCATCTTCCTCACTTCCCAAATACGAGATAGTTACATGCCAGGAGGGGTTGACTGCAAGAGCCTGGGAAAGGGAAGTAGCACAAGAAGCACCAATAACGTTGTTACTCAAATTCAAACTAGTTAAGGAGGAGTTGACTGCAAGAGCCTGGGAAAGGGAAGTAGCACCACAA
>BOPM01000236.1:42223-54120 GCA_022179025.1 Porites australiensis
ATATTTACGGGTGGCCAACATTAATTGGGGTTTTTTGTATAAGGAAAAGTATAGCCCCCCCCCCCCCCCCCAAAAAAAGTGACCATAATAATGAGGTGACTGTGTTACTGAGGTAGCCATAAGGGAGCGTCCCCTTGTGCAAAGGAAGGATGGAGGTCATACGAACTGTTAAAAGGACATTCATGTAATCATTTCCATCCTTTCTTATAACAGCCTGAGAAAACAGCCGACATTTCACCAGGCCACAACTGGTTTCCCTGCGAAATGACGTCTGGGAAATGAGGACAAAAATTCCATACTGGTGACCTTTCACTACCCAGATCTGGGTAGTAGGTCTGATTGGCTGAAAGTTTGCTTCAACCAATCAAAACGCACTACCAGATCTGGGTATTGACATGTCATAAGTACGGAATTTCTGCACTCGTTTAACAGACATCATTTTGCGATGAAACCAGTGATGGCATCACGAAATGTAACCCATTTCCCCAGGCCAATTTCTAACTATTCAACATTATTGTCTTGAAAACCTAAACTAAGTTCATACATGTAGTAGCTCTACAGGCAGTCATTTGGTGCCAACACAGGTTTGAACACTCAGTTAATAAGCAAAAACATTCTCTGGTCTAAACTCTGATGGATTTCCCCCAATTTCCCACAAGTTAGATTACTAACCCCATGCATGATATTACAAAAGCTGTACACTGCAAGAGTCTCAATTTATCTACAGCTGCAAGTTATGCAAATTATGCAGCATTAACTCAGTCCAGCACAACAAAGGGCCTGAATGCCACCCCATTCCCCTAACATGGTTCTTAAGGCCACTACCAAGTCAACTTTTTTTTTTCCAACAGTTTGGACAACTTTGGTGATAAGGTACCGTAAAATTTCGAAAATCAACCCCTCTAAATATAAGCCCCCCAAACTCGTAACGCAAAAGACCCTCTGTTAAATTGCCCCTCCAAATATAAGCCCCCTGGGGGCTTGTACTTGGAAATTGCCCCCAAATACAAAGTAAAACAAAGCAAAAACAGTAAATTTCCTTCCAACTACAAGGCTAGTCCAGTCGATTTTGAAACACAAATCTCCCTCCGTAGATAAGCCCCTCCAAAAATAAGCCCCAGAAAAAAGGCCTTTGACGAATATAAGCCCGGGGCTTATTTTCGGAATTTTACAGTATGTCACCACTGTTTATATAATAAATTAATAGAATATTACATGGCCGATTGGAGATACGAAATTTCTCTTCTCGTGTTGCAAAAAATATTTCACAAGTGAGCGCAACGAACAAGTGAAATATTTTTTCAACACAAGAAGAGAAATTTGGTATCTCTGAGCGGCCTTTTATATCCTCTATGTATTATATTTTATTTTATTACCTTTGCCCATAATGAGATAAAAAACAGAGAGAGAGAAAAAAATAAAGGATAATAAAATTAATATGCACTAAAAACAAAGAAGAATAACTGTCTAATTAGGTAGGAATATCACAACAGCAGTAAGCCAATTACGGTGGTCCCAGGGTCTGAACAATACGTAAAAAAACAAACAAACAAACAAACAAAACAATAAAGCTATATAAGACTATTAAAAAAGACAATGAAAATAGACAGAAGCATCATGTTAAGCATTACAATTAAGCCCAGCTTAAAGGAGATTTGCACTGTGACTTCTAAACTGTTCAAAGACAACACTCACCATCTGATATGAGTAAAAAATAATCCACGAGAGAGAGAAGGAGACCTCACACGGAAGCCAACTGCTTATATTAGTGACATAGGTGCCCTTAATTAAGTGGGGCAATAGTTCAAGTTGTATGTAAGATTTTTGCAGATATGTATGAAAATACATAAAAAAGTACCAACAGTTTGTTGACTGGAGGGGGGAAGAGGATTATGGTGTAACTCTGTTGAGAGGGATGGCACTGTTTGCACCTAAAACTGCTGTAGTTGGTTTAAGACACTTAACACATGGAGTAAATACTAGTACATGCCAACAGGTCAAGTTTGAGAGTTATAATGAGATTAATATACTTATTTAGTAACATCCAATTAGTGGTCTATTATCAGTGCTGCATTCTGATTGGTTGAGCTACTACTAGGCTATATGTTATAACCCACTGGTAGCAAAAAGTGCTGGCTTTGAAAACCAAAACAGTGGCGGCTGAATCGCATTTTGCTAGCTAAAGTTGTTTGTCTCGATATTTTTCTCGCCTTCATGGCCTCTGAGTCGGCTATTGACTCAGAGCCCACTTAATTAACTTAGTTAACGACCAGAGCAGGAGCTAGCTGCTCAGAAGTTGGCTTGGAGTTAGCGTGGTGGTGGCATGGCATTTGAGTTTGTTAGTGTTTTATAGGTATGCTTAATTGGCGAGCTGGCAGTTATCCTGTGTTCCAGCATTTTTGCCAGGGTTTGGGTTACTGTACTAGGCCTGTTGTGGGGCAATTCCCGGTGCCCTATGGGTCAGTGGTTTACTGTTGCAATTAAGTGTGCATGTTTGTATGTGCTAAGTTGTAGTATTACAGTGCGTAGTGTTCAGGGTGTGTTGCTGAGTGTTGCTCAGTTTTAGTGTTTTTTCCCCTCCCTCTTCACCCCTTACTATTATTATTACTATTATTATTGTCCTTATATCTCCACTGAACCCTCTGTTCAGTGTGACAAGTGCTTGGGTTGGAACTGGGTGTGGCGGGTGGGGCTAGTGGCTGGGTTGCGGGTAGGGCAGGCTTTTGGAGTGTTCTTGCTACTTGGGTTAGGGGTCAGCGGCTCCAGCCCCCAGGTTCTTAGGCACCCAACAACCTCCATGTGCGACTCAGGCGTTAATAATACAGGGACAATGGATCTTAACACTAAAAAAGGAATTAATACACGGTATTACACAAATTTAATGATAATAGTTATTTGTACTTATTAAAAACAATGTCACATGTTGCAATGTTATATATGTCATATTACGTTTATTGAGCGTAAACAATGAACAATAGCTGACAGTGTCAGCTGACTTAGTGTCTCCTTTGTAATCAACAACATCACTAATGGACGTAGAATATAGCCTTTATAATCTTCATACTGGTCTCCTGAAAGTAGAATTCCCCCCCCCCCCCCACCCGAGTCCCCCATGGGTTTCGGGGTGAAGATGTACATGTATGACATTTCAGACTACCCACCAGTCAGCTGTTCAGTATTAAAGAACACCAGATTGGAAAAAAGGAAGAGTCAAAAAGTCGACTAAAAAAATATATACTTAGAAACATTACAAGTAACACAAAAATAATACAGTGATTTTAAGTGAGATAGCTCATGGATGCTGAAATATGAACCAAAAAGTCTTATATTTGTTCGTGAAGGAAAAAAAAATAAGTAGAAAGTATTGAATTTCCAGTAATATAGCAATGAACCTGATTTGTCATTAAAAAAATGAGTTCATTTTTTGGAGTTCATTCAATTAATGAACTCAAAAAGGCCATACAGAATATTACAAATTACTTGATTATTATTTCATAGTGAATATACAGCTATTTTTCGAGAAAGGTTGTCGGAAAAATGTGCACGCGACAATCCTGAAAGGTAATACGGGATATGATCAATACAATGTTTCTGACGACTGTACCTGTTGAACCTACTTTTCTTGTTTTCCTTTAGCACTCGCAAACACATTTCCACCACCTTTCGCACCAATTCTTTCAAATTTCTTTAAAGAACAGTGAACTTAAAACCACCCACAATGCCTTTCAGGATTGTTGAGTGCACTTTTTCCGACAGCCTTTCTCAAAATAGCTGTATACAGTGTATGCTTGATTACAACATAATCCTCTACTGTTAATCTAAGCACCTGACCTGACCAGCGAAAGAATAGTATGCACTTTAAATAGTAACTACCAACCCATCCCCCTCCCTCCTACACAGACAGGCTGATCATTTTTAAACAATGTAATGGTAGTCAAGGGATATTGTTTTGTTTGTTATTAGTGTTTTGATAGTAACATCTATAAATTAAAGTCAGTGTCAAAACATTTACAAACAAGGGCTCAATATTTTGATGATATTAATAAAAGAATATGATAATTATTTTCATATTCATTTAACCTTGGACCACTATTAATCTCTCATTATATACTTGCATACTGATATGAGTTCGATCCAATTTGAGGAGCTAACAATGTTTTACAAACATGAAAAAAATGATATGTCCAATCAGAATAATTGTGAATGATTGTATTTTCATATGTAGGAAAGATTATACGTCCAATCAAAAACCACAGTGGTGCGTGCTTGAAGCCCCCTTTGCTTTGTAAGTTGCTTTGCAGTGAATTCAACCAGGAAATTTGTTCAGTCTGGAATGTAAAGGAGAGTCTTTCTCAAAGAAAATTAACAAGTGAGAAAGAGTCCAGAAATTGGAATAGAATAGCTTTGTATAATTTATTTCATAGTCACTGATGAGAAAAAAATTGTAGAACAACAGCAGGTAGAATGGAAAATTATCAGCTTGTGTTGTGCTTTTCATAGGAGCTATTTTGTCTTCTGTTCATAGATTGATTGTGGAATGTACTAATTAAATTCAAGAGCAAAAGGCTAAAAGAGACACGGTCAATGGAAAGTCAAGAAAAATTACCAAGGGAAGCAACAAACTCCATAGTTCCAAGATAAAATCTGAACAAATGATCACTGCAATGTTGGGTGAAAATATTTCTACATGTACATGTATAGCCAACTGGCTCTCTATCAGTGTGGTAGCTAGCTTCTATTAAAACTTAACCTAGGATTAAATGCAGATCTTTTATTTTGGTATCTGTGACCTGATCCTGCAATAATAAGCCTAAAAGTGCTGCTGATTGGTTGAGGCACATTTTCAGCCAATCAGACACACTACTCAGATCTGGGTAGTGATGCGTCATGACATGTCATCAGTATGGAATTTCTGCACTCGTTTCTCAGACTTCACTTAGTGAGTAAACCACTGGTGGCATAATGAAATGTAGACTGTTTACTCAGGCTATGTAAAGGGCTGCCGTAAGAGTGAGTCATGTAAATCGGGCTTTAAATTATACACCACAGCCCAGGGCCCAGTTGTTCGAAGGTCGATTAGCACTTAACCCGGGTTTAAATTTAACCCAGGTTTCTCTTTCTTTTTTTCAAAAGCATGTTCTCCGATAATTTTCCCTGTTATATGTAGAGCTTTCAATCATCGACTTGTAGACAAAAAGAATTAAAACTGAAATGCATTTTAAGCTTTCAAATGTGAATTCAAATCTCGCACTAACCCTGGGTTATCTTAACCCGGCTTTGAACAACTCAGCCCAGTTGTTCAAAGGCCAATTAGCGCTTAACCCGGGTTTCTTTTCTGGTGTTCAAAAGCATTTTCTCTGATAATTTTCTGTGCTTTTTTTACAGCTTCCAATCATCAACTTGTAGACAAAAAATAAAACTGAAATGCTTTTTAAGCTTTCAAATCTGAATTCAAATCTCGCACTAACCCTGGGTTATCTTAACCCGGCTTTGAACAACTCAGCCCAGTTGTTCAAAGGCCAATTAGCGCTTAACCCGGGTTTCTTTTCTGGTGTTCAAAAGCATTTTCTCTGATAATTTTCTGTGCTTTTTTTACAGCTTCCAATCATCAACTTGTAGACAAAAAATAAAACTGAAATGCTTTTTAAGCTTTCAAATCTGAATTCAAATCTCGCACTAACCCTGGGTTATCTTAACCCGGCTTTGAACAACTCAGCCCAGTTGTTCAAAGGCCAATTAGCGCTTAACCCGGGTTTCTTTTCTGGTGTTCAAAAGCATTTTCTCTGATAATTTTCTGTGCTTTTTTTACAGCTTCCAATCATCAACTTGTAGACAAAAAATAAAACTGAAATGCTTTTTAAGCTTTCAAATCTGAATTCAAATCTCGCACTAACCCTGGGTTATCTTAACCCGGCTTTGAACAACTCAGCCCAGTTGTTCAAAGGCCAATTAGCGCTTAACCCGGGTTTCTTTTCTGGTGTTCAAAAGCATTTTCTCTGATAATTTTCTGTGCTTTTTTTACAGCTTCCAATCATCAACTTGTAGACAAAAAATAAAACTGAAATGCTTTTTAAGCTTTCAAATCTGAATTCAAATCTCGCACTAACCCTGGGTTATCTTAACCCGGCTTTGAACAACTCAGCCCAGTTGTTCAAAGGCCAATTAGCGCTTAACCCGGGTTTCTTTTCTGGTGTTCAAAAGCATTTTCTCTGATAATTTTCTGTGCTTTTTTTACAGCTTCCAATCATCAACTTGTAGACAAAAAATAAAACTGAAATGCTTTTTAAGCTTTCAAATCTGAATTCAAATCTCGCACTAACCCTGGGTTATCTTAACCCGGCTTTGAACAACTCAGCCCAGTTGTTCAAAGGCCAATTAGCGCTTAACCCGGGTTTCTTTTCTGGTGTTCAAAAGCATTTTCTCTGATAATTTTCTGTGCTTTTTTTACAGCTTCCAATCATCAACTTGTAGACAAAAAATAAAACTGAAATGCTTTTTAAGCTTTCAAATCTGAATTCAAATCTCGCACTAACCCTGGGTTATCTTAACCCGGCTTTGAACAACTCAGCCCAGTTGTTCAAAGGCCAATTAGCGCTTAACCCGGGTTTCTTTTCTGGTGTTCAAAAGCATTTTCTCTGATAATTTTCTGTGCTTTTTTTACAGCTTCCAATCATCAACTTGTAGACAAAAAATAAAACTGAAATGCTTTTTAAGCTTTCAAATCTGAATTCAAATCTCGCACTAACCCTGGGTTATCTTAACCCGGCTTTGAACAACTCAGCCCAGTTGTTCAAAGGCCAATTAGCGCTTAACCCGGGTTTCTTTTCTGGTGTTCAAAAGCATTTTCTCTGATAATTTTCTGTGCTTTTTTTACAGCTTCCAATCATCAACTTGTAGACAAAAAATAAAACTGAAATGCTTTTTAAGCTTTCAAATCTGAATTCAAATCTCGCACTAACCCTGGGTTATCTTAACCCGGCTTTGAACAACTCAGCCCAGTTGTTCAAAGGCCAATTAGCGCTTAACCCGGGTTTCTTTTCTGGTGTTCAAAAGCATTTTCTCTGATAATTTTCTGTGCTTTTTTTACAGCTTCCAATCATCAACTTGTAGACAAAAAATAAAACTGAAATGCTTTTTAAGCTTTCAAATCTGAATTCAAATCTCGCACTAACCCTGGGTTATCTTAACCCGGCTTTGAACAACTCAGCCCAGTTGTTCAAAGGCCAATTAGCGCTTAACCCGGGTTTCTTTTCTGGTGTTCAAAAGCATTTTCTCTGATAATTTTCTGTGCTTTTTTTACAGCTTCCAATCATCAACTTGTAGACAAAAAATAAAACTGAAATGCTTTTTAAGCTTTCAAATCTGAATTCAAATCTCGCACTAACCCTGGGTTATCTTAACCCGGCTTTGAACAACTCAGCCCAGTTGTTCAAAGGCCAATTAGCGCTTAACCCGGGTTTCTTTTCTGGTGTTCAAAAGCATTTTCTCTGATAATTTTCTGTACTTTTTTAACAGCTTCCAATCATCAACTTGTAGACAAAAAGAATAAAACTGAAATGCTTTTTAAGCTTTCAAATCTGAATTCAAATCACGCACTAACCCTGGGTTTTGAACAACACGCGTACGGCCAGGGATTCCTTGGATTACCCCAAGCGGGAAGCCATGAATGACTCACTAATTAATCCCAAAATGGTTGTAATTGCCACAGTTATTAAAGTACCATAATAAAAGTACGAAAATAAAAGGTTTCAGTCCAAGAGTGTTTTGGGCATTCCCTCTTGGCTGGAAGGTGGAATGCTTTAAGTGTAGTACAATCAAATGGCCCAAACGTTCAGCACAAAATAAAGCTTATTTAGAAACCTCGAACAATGTATTATGCAAATTTTTCGCTTTGATAGACTAAAGGAGGCTATTACTCTCCTACTGAATAATCTTGCCGAGTATACACATGTTTTTCTTGGTGCTTTTCTTCTTTAGATGCATGCACGAGTCAGATCAACGAGGAAAGAACTGCTACTAGTACTTGCCTGAGTCACTGATGATGGAATGCATCATTACGTATTATTGCGTACTTGTAATTTTGTGTTGCTAGGCAAGACTGTAAATTTACCTTACACAGCTAAGCTATCTAAAAGAAGGATCTTACCTTACAATGCAGGAAATCTTCAATAAAGTGGAGCAAAATCAACTTCAACGAACGAAGAATGTGGAAAAGTTCCTCGACGCGATAGAAACACTTTCGATTTCAGCCGGAAGCATTAGCAGCAGAGCCGAAATGAGTTGTGGGACACCACCCACTGGCCCCACCCACCCACTGCTGAATAGTACAAGCGAGTGGATGATCGTGTAAAATTCCGAAAATAAGCCCCGGGGCTTATATTTTTCAAAGGCCCTTTATGAGGGGCTTATTTTTGGAGGGGCTTATCTATGGAGGGAAATTTGCGTTTCAAAATCTATAGGGCTAGCCTTTTTGTTGGAAGTAAATTTACCGGTTTTGCTTTGTTTTACTTTGTATTTGAGGGCAATTTTCCAAGTACAAGCCCCCGGGGGACTTATATTTGGAGGGAAGATTTAACGGAGGGTTTTTTGCGTTACCGGTTTGGGTGGCTTATATTTGGAGGGGCTTATTTTCGGAATTTTACGGTATGCCAAAGGGGCAGTGGTTAATTCTCTGCTGCTGCCCAATAATCGGGAGAGGCATAACTAATTTCTTGCAAATTCTCGCGATACTTCCATCAAGCCTGAGATGTCCTCCGGATATCCCGCGGGAAGGAAGGGGGTTTTTCTTCCGGCCCTTCACATTTCAAGAAAGATAATGAAACGGAGAAATGTTTGATCGTAGGTGACCTGTGCCCGGCCCCCACTCCCCACATTTCGCGACGCCAACACTGGTTTTCCCGCGATATAGTTTCTTGTTTATTGTTTTGTTTGCCATAAGTTGTACGAAGCAAAAAAAAACCTAATTATTTAAACTCTCATGTCGAGGAAGCCCAAGAGAAGCCGCCGGGTTATAAGTAGTGGGCTCCCTCAGTTGGATAATTAGAACAAAATATTATCATAATTACACAAGGGAAAATCAATGGCAGAGCAATAGTAAATCTTAAAATAAATATATTAGATAGTCGTACTAATCATGGTTCTAGGCTAAAAAAAGCGAAATGACAAAAAGAAAAAAAAATGAAAATAAAAGAGCAATTGTAGTCACAAATCAAGGGGAAAGAAGAGGGTGAGCCCTCGAGGAGGGGTATTTTTACAGTGGACTTTAATACCGACGTAAACGATTTTCCTTTCCACGCTGCCTTTAACACCGGAAGATACTATAAGATCCTATAAATTTTGAAAGTCTTAAAATAAGAACTACAGTCGACTCACGATAACTCGAACCCTCGCTAACTCGAACCAAAATCGATTTCCCCTGGATTTCCGTCATACATTTACTGTAATTTTACCCTTGGTAACTAGAACCCTCGATAACTCGAACTCCCGCTAACTCGAACCAATTTTCGTTTCCCCTCAGGTCATTTTCTATATAATTTTACCCTCGATAACTCGAACCATGTTTTGAGACCGTAAAAAGTCGGGAAAAAAGCCGTCTACTGGCGTTCGTAACATTGAATTTTAGATTTTCTATTAATGTGTTGTAGGAGTATAGTTTACTAATGGAGGCTGATGTTTATTGTCACAGGCTAACGTGGGGCACCTTTACTTCTCAAAACAGTATAACGCATGCTCTATTTAGGCTATGTTTTGTTACGTTAAGTTCTGATTTATAATCTAGAAGTATCTTTTCATTTTCACTTGACATTTCTACAATTTAATGTGATTAAAATGTTCACTGTGCAGTAAAAACTGTTTTTTACCTTACTCTCGGCTATTTTCTTCGAGCTCCCGATAACTCGAACTTTTTTCGACTTCCTTGAAGGTTCGAGTTATCGGGAGTCGACTGTATTCAATTACAGGAGCGCATTACCGTTCTCAGCTAGACCTGTCCTGACAAAAAATAATAATTATGGAATTTTCTGCGTAAGAGGAGCTGCGGCCCAGTTTGGTTATAAAAAGAAAAACGCGTCAGTGAGTGGTGTGTCTGGCTGCTCTAGTTGTTCAAAAGCTAGAAAAGAGGGTCTCAATACCGGGGTCAACAATCAGCTGTCAGACAGCATAAAAATTGAACCGTCAACTGAATAAAAAGGTCATTTTTTACTCCCAACCGTCAAAATTTCAAGAAAGATAAACGCCATAAAAAAGTTTCAAGGTATTTCGCATCTTTCAGCTGATGTTCACAAGATTCTGGCTCCCGAAGAATCTCTTCTCTTAACTGGAGAGACCAGTTCCCATGTTCTCAAAAAACACCCTTTCTAGAAATAACAAGACCTCACAATCTGCTTGTATCTGAAAATATTTCGAAATTAAAAACTAAACCGTCAACTGTTAAAGCCCCTCAGAAAACTTACTTGAATAAAGATAATTTGCAGCCGCTGGAAGATTTAATTGGTTTTAAGCCTAAAAACAATAAAAAATATACCAGTTGACAAATGCGACAGCTACAACCGTATGTTGCAAATAAATCCACCCCTATTTTTCAAAGGAATTTTACTAAATCAGGTCGCTAATGAATGATGATGCGCGCGCTAAGGTATTCCTGCTATATTTTGTGGTTTAAAGAGTTAGATTATATTTACGCCCTGTATTAGAAGATGCGCATGCGTGCCCAGTTTTTCATCATTCTTTGCCGCAAATATCTGTCTAATGAAATGGAAAGGTTGCAAAAGCGCGCGTTGGGGATAATACAACCCGACTTATCCTATGCTGAGGCTCTAGTAGCTCTAGACATCACGTCACTCTACGAGAGGAGGAGGCCGGGTCTTGATTAATGCTCCATTTGACCAAATTGTAAGGGACCAAAGCCACAAGCTCCATGATCTGCTGCCGCCACGCAACGGGTCTACTTATTGCACCCGTAGCCAGAGATACTTCAAACTACCGATTTGTAAGACGAATAGGTTTAAAAACACTTTTATTATGGCGAACAGTTTTAATTATTAGTAGTAATCTTAATTGTTAGTATTTTGGTGTTGATACTTCTCCCTTTTATTTTTATTGTAGGTTATATTTTACGGTTTTCATAGTAGTTATATATCATATATTTATAGATAATTTTTAGTTCCATTGTAAAGTAAGTCACATTTCAGCCGGGAGCTGCAATGATATTACTTCTTAATAAAGCTATCTATCAGATTTTATTCCAAGTTAACACTTATCGAATCTGAGCTATTTAAAACAGTGGTCCTACCGTACAATGCTGGAAATCTTCAACAACCTCCCCGAAAAAATACAACTTGCCGAGGTGGAACGATCGAGAAGCACCAGAGGGTCGAACGACGCCCGTTTCGAATGAAAGACTGTTCCCTGTCTTTCTCCAGATTGATTTGCAATTCACTCTCAGAGCTTCTCAATAGCTCTCAGTCTTTATTTTTAGTATTTTTCACAGATAAACCCCTGAAGATTTCTCTCGAATATTTCTGGCAAATTTGCCGAAATAGGTTTTTTCTTTCGCTGACGGGAAGGGTCTTAAGAAAAAACTAAATGCCCGGCCGTCAGAAAATTTTCTAGAATTTGTGCAAAATCCCTTTTTCTTATAGTTTGAAAGTATTCTGATTAACTACAGAAAGAATGGAAATGTTACAGAAACAATATTCATGCACCTCGAAATTCCGGTGTGTATTGTGTGAAAATCTACCGAATATCTTGGATTTGCATATAAATACTCGAGTTATAACATACACCCGTGCTGAACTACTTGGCATTCGTCGCGCGTCTCGCAGTTTTGTTTGTGGATCAGTTCTCCATGTTTTAAAGCTAAATGGACTTCTGGGGTTTAGAGGATGTCGAGCTGGCCG
>BOPM01000236.1:71317-82997 GCA_022179025.1 Porites australiensis
GAAGCCTGCCGATGAAACTTCGGAGGGTGTGGTAGGATACAGTTTACTCCACTGGACTGAGTTTAGTATCCCTTCCTTTCGACGTGACTGAAGTTTAGAGTGTGCTGGGTTCCGTTTCAGAATGCGTTGAAGACTTTGTGGTGGAATTATTCTGTCAAACGTTTCCCTGAGGGCTTTTGAACCCAAGCTGATTAGAAGACGACATAACCGGGAATAATTTGATCTCCCCTTGGTGGAGGTATACTGAGTTGAATCAAGATCTAAAAGAAGAATCAAACAAAATTATTAATTGTTTATAGATCTACTAAAGTAAATTCCTTTACTATACAGTACATGCGTTAAAATCGAGGTACACTGTATAAATCTTATTCGCTTAAAACCCCATTCTCATCACAAACCAAGCGTTGCCCCCAACAGAATGTCTCCTTTGTCGACATTTTTTGGAACGACCGTAAATATGATTGATTATGAGACTACAGGAACAAATTGAGACAATTAACTTTGAAGAGTGAAAATTGTTTGTCCTATATGCTTAGTTGTTTTTAAATGCATTCCTTACAGAGAGTAAGAAACCATAATCGCGTATCCGACCATGAAATAACAGTAAATGTCCATGAGACATTTTAAATCACTGAGAAATTAAGTTATTAGCGTTGTGAACGCCACCAAGTTTTCTACTCTAGATCCTCTTATCAAAGGACTCTATGGCTGGATAGCTCTTATATACTTGAAAAGGTGACTCCGCTATTGGAAACTAGCCGTACGACCCCATCTGAAAATTTCAGGATATTATTTAGTACTTAGAAATAATTGTTTTTAGAGTGAAAGAAAGAAATCCTATAGAGTGAATTTTGGCAAGAGCCAAACAAGTGGAATTTTGTCTTATTTTATAATAACTAAAAAAACGTCCTGGATTTGTTTAACAAAATGTTCACAGTTTTGTCTTTACGTTCCCTAACAATCCTCAAAATCTGAACCCAGGTCATAAAAAAGCTTTTAAAGGTCTAGTTACCATTCCCCTTTTGGATGCTTGGTCACTATTTTTCGCGTTATACTATGCAATAGAATGTTTTTAGGCGGTAAAATGATAATTTACATCAATTGCAGTGATAAACAGTTCAGTACAGTGAAAAAAAAAAGCTCAGTAAAAATGTTCCAGTTTGAAAAAATCGTTGGTTTTCATCCAAAAAATTGTAGTAAGCAACATCAAAAACAGAATCGGAAGAGAAATCGTGGACGCTGTTTATTCCCATCACGCTTTAGATTTAAGGGTTACCTGCATGTTTCTCTGTCGTGCCCCGTGTAGCCTGAGAAGCCAGCTGAGAAGATACAACGGTTCCACCTATTGTTTCGGGGACGCTCTGGACACTTGAAAAATCAACTGCAGAAAAAAGGACAACATTGTTATCTTTTAAAGAGTGTATGAGAGAGTAAAAACGCTCAGGTTTCTTGTTTTCTGGATTGTGAGTAGCCGGAAACGCTGGATGTATGAAACACCATTTACAAGAAAAAGCCTTTGTTTTCTTTTCAGAGTAAACAGCGTCTTAAGTAATCACTAGTAATAGTTGACACTACAGCTGCCCCCGCTCTGTATATTGTCGGTCAATAGCATTCTTGCTCGTCATGTAGCTCTTTGAAATATACCGATTCATAAGGAAGATTTTCACACATATTCCATACAATAGATGAGGTAAATACAGGAAACGCAAGGTTCCATGCACAGTTTCAGGTCGATTTACACAGCTTTGATCAAACATTTTCAGTTTCGAGAATAGTTTATTCTAAACCATAAGAAAATATTTAATTAGAGGTTGAATTTTTCGCTATTTCTCTTTCACTTTTTACAGTCAGTTCATATTATTTGCTGAAAAGGAAGCCTTAGAAATTAAAAGGACGTTTGATCAATTCACACTCGCGCATTCTAGTCTTATTTTAAACTTTATAGCGGAAGGACATCTGTGAGCAGGGAATAAGTCAGCACAGAATTCGATTGTCGGCGAATTTCTGTAATCGTTCATCTTTCTGCTGAGAAGCTAGCCGTTGTCCACTCGTCTTGCTTGTTTGGGGCTGAGTCTTATTCCGGTCAAAGAGAGAGAAACAGTGTCCGGCAAGGTTCCAATGAAAGATTTGTGAACTCGTGTCTGGCAAACTCTCCAAGTGTTTATATACACCTATTTCAATTAAGATTGCTTCAGAGAAGAATGATGCTTGATCCATGTTTCATAGCCCGCGGTGCATTATTGTAGCAAGTCTAGTAATCAAATTACGTGCCCGCAACAAGCCTAGAACCTAGAAAGCAAACGCTGCTAACGCTTCTATGCTATGTCAGCAGAACGTTAAGACAATGTATTTCAAAACACTGAATCCTAGGCTTTTTTGATTTAAGACAGTGATTTGCGGTTAGGTTTCTCTCTGTGGTAATATGCAAATGCTGCAAATTTTCAACGAGTTTGTTTGGTGGGAATTTTGGATGGAGTTTAAAAAAAAAATCAAATAAAATTCAAGGCGTTTGTTGAACAACAATAAATAACTTATCATTACGTGTTTATCTGTTTTTAAGGCAAAAAATGAATAAAAAAAAGAATAGCGTTGATTTGATTTATTGAAATAAACAACATTCTCGCCCATGCAAAAACGCAGCTTAATCAGGCGGGCCTATTCATTTAATGTTGTTCAAAGAAATAATTAGTAATAACTAATTTTTTACTATGAGATTTTAAAAAGGAAAATGTTCAGCTCGCTCATGCTTAAGAATTTTAGCAGCCATTGGACTTGAAAGCTCTCTTGAACGCCCTTTTACAAATAGTCTCCATTACTTCAATGAACGTGAACAAGATTAAAAGGGTTTACCATAGTGCACTGCAGGCTATGAAACGTGGTTCACGGGAGCAACCTTAATTGAAATAGGTGTATACACAGTTATACGCACCTTATAACTTTGTCTGCGCTTAACGAGCGTTAAAATTTTGGTCCATAACTTTCACTGAAACAACTGCTCCACAGAATGTCAATGATAACACGTAACGCAAAAGAGTATTGAAGTATGACTGCACAATAAATGTCACAAAATCTACCTAAGCGGTCCCTAGGGGATGTTATGTCTTTACGTCATCCTAACCATTTCGTACTTGCGGGCGCAAACAATAGAAACGTCATCATTACCTACCGATTCCTCGCGGCCCCTGTTCAAGCAAATCGAGATTTTTTCTATATTGACTATATGACTGTATATTTCAACTGTAAGTACTTTCCTTAATATACGCGCGAGTTACTTGAGTGCCTCCTCGGGATTTCGCCTTCTGGGCGAAATCCCTGCGGGGGCAAAAATAAATTGTTGATTTGCAGGAGGGGTTAAATTAAGAAAACTAAAATTTGCTGCCATTATCAGTAGGCATGGTCATAGCGCTTAAATTAAAACACGATGAAAATAAACTTCATTTGACATTCATACCGTGAGTCCAGCTGATCATCTTGTGAAGAATATCTCTTATCTGTTTGGCCCAATTAAATTTCTTTCCGTACGAATCGCGCAAAGTTTTCACTACCTCAAGTCGACTTTTTCTGTCCTTGGCCCAGACTTTAGTGATGGCTGCGGTCCAATCGGTGGGGTCCTCTGAGTAAACTACAAAGGACGAACCAAATGGTACACTGCACAGTGCTTCTCCAAACCCCGAGTTGTGACTGACAAGCACAGGGAGACCAGCTGACAGAGCCTCAAGTCCTGCCAACCCAAAGCCCTCTGTTCGTGAAGGCATGACTACAAGATCCACTTCTTGAAATAAGCGCCTTAAACTCTCTCGGTCCTCAATAAATCCTCTTACTCTCAAGCGACTTGCAGGAACACCACATCCGGTTAACTGCGTCGCTATTTCTTCGTGCTTTCCATCTGGGGCGCCAACAAACACAAGACGAGTATCTTGTAATGCAGCAACCGCTCTTCCAGCGATGTCAAATCCCTTTAGTTCGAAATCCTCTGCGTCCCCACGACCAAACACCAAGACACTACGTTGTTTTCTTTCTTCAATGTCCTGAGTCACACTGACAAATTCTTCAAATACTCCAGGCGTCAAGTCCACTACACTTTTATCTTTCTTGCATCCTCGAAGATACGAGCGGAAGGCCTCACTCAACTTGGGTCCAATTCCTACAACGAGATCTGCCATTTCACACAACTCTACCTCTGTTTTATGTTTCTCTTCACCCTTGGAAATGGGGTTGGAATAGTTCTTAAACATTCCCAGTTCTTCTGGGTCTGTGTGCACGACTTGGATCCATTTGCAGTTCTTACGTTCTTTAATGATTTGTGCTTGTTTGCCGAGTTTAACTCCATGACCAACGATTACATCTATTTGTAAATGTTCTGGTGGAAAGCTAAGCCACTCCAGTTCTTCAAAGCCAGGCCGGCGTGATGCCTCAGCGATCTTTATGTTGTGTTGGAGGGCTAAATTTTTATCCTCTTGACTGCATTTTGGAAGAAAGAAAGTGATTTCCGCTTCAGAGCATTTGGCGAACTGAATGGCTAATTCTCTGTTTATAGTGGACAGCCCTCCTTTGCTCGATCCCCATTCAGAGGCCAAAATGGTGACTTGCACTTCGCGGGATCTTTCCGAAAAAGATACCATTTCCAAGCATGATCAGAATGGCTACACACCTAAAAGAAAACAAAACATAAAAAACGATTACAAAAAATTTATTACCAGTAAGTGTTCAAATGGTGACTTCCTGTTGTGCTTTGACTTCCTATGTCCAGGATTTCAAGTTAATGAGATTCATGCCCCTTATTATAGACATCACAAAGTGTTCACTAGCCTTAATCCTCGCCTAAACGCAAGCGTCTATATGACGTCATATGGAATACATCAGATGGAATAATAACAACTGTGCAAAGTACTTCCAGTAAAATCCAGGTTTTTTTTCTCATTTATTTACAATACTTTTATTTACCAACAACCAAAAAAAGATACAGGAAAGAGTATTTAGCCTCACACGTACACTGAGAACAGTTAAAGTCGTGCCTGGTTTGTACTACAGACCAAAATAAACAAATAAAATAAAAAAATAATGAGAAAAATTAAATCGTCATCATCATCATTATACTTTCATTATCATCACCATGAAAAAAAATCCGAATTATGTCCAATTTCTGGACACAAGTAATGACCTTTTAGTTGGCCTGCTCATACAAAGGCATCATAAACTACACAAAGGAAGTTACATCAGCAAAGCATGGAATTAATAAAAAGAGAGATTCTGAAAGGAATCAATCCAATAGTGCGTAGAATAGTAGGATAAGCAACCACAACAAATGTACAATTAAATAGATGTGGCAGCTCTGAAGGTAATGTTAATGTTTGTCACCTTTATTTGCATGGTCTTTCATAACCAAAGTGTAGTTAAAAAAAGAAAGGAAAGAAACTTTCACTTAATGACAAAGAACCCAGTACATTCCAATTCAGAAATTCTCCACATTATTTTTACATTCAACACTAGGCCCACAATGCATCACTTGCACTGAGAGGGAATTTCTGTGAATTCATACCGAAAAAATTGCACACTAATAATTATTTTTTAAGTTTATTTTTACTTCTATTTTCGTGGTAAACCTTTGCTATACTCAGTATTAACATATTAAAAAAAATGTCATAAGCCATCAGAGTGGTATGTTATGCGCCGGCTAAGCATCTAATATTAGCAAGACTGTACAGTGGAACTCCGTTAATACAGTCACCAATGAGTCAAGAAAAGTTTGGCCATATTGACAGGGTGGCTATATTATCGGGGCAGGCTCAAATTTCATGACTTGAGGGCCCTATAATGACAACTACACCATACATCGCCTTCACATTTCTTGAACAACAGTACTGTTGTCATTAATAAACACTCAGAATGTAGATATCGCGTGCAGTAATTGAAAAAACTACTCTAAATTTTCCTTCAGTGCATAAAACACTGCTAAAAAATCGCAGCAAGTGCACTTTATGTGTACTGTAGTCTAAAAACAGTACAAGAACAGGCTCAGAGTACTAAAGAGTACTCAAAGGCAAGTTAAAAAATTAAACTTTTTAAAATTTCGAACAAGTAGCGGTATTAACGAGGTGAAATTATAAGAGACTCCATTGTTTGGGATTTCAAAATGTGGCCATTTGCCATATTATGGGGTGACCACATTAATGGGGGTTTTTTAATAAAGAAATGTATAGCCCGTGAAAAAATGTGGCCATATAATAACGAGGTGACCATGTTACTGAGGTAGCCGTAAGGCAGAGTTCCACTGTACTAAGGAAGGATGGAGGTTATACAAACTGTTAAAAATACATTCATGTAATCATTTCCACCCTTCCTTATAACAGCCTGGGAAAACAGCCAACATTTCAACAGGCCACAACTGGTTTCCCTGCAAATGACGTCTGGGAAATGAGGACAGAAATTCCATACTGGTGTCGACCTTTCACTACCCAGATCTGGGTAGTAGGTCTGATTGGCTGAAAGTTTGCTTCAACTAATAAAAAAACATTACCAGATCTGGGTATTGACATGTCATCAGTATAGAATTTCTGCACTCATTTCACAGACATCATTTTGCGATGAAACCAGTGATGGTACGTCACGAAATGTCCCCCATTTGCTCAGGCTACTTTCTAACTATTCAACATTATTTTCTTGAAAACCTAAACTAAGTGCATACATGTAGTAGCTCTACAGGCAGTCATTTGGTGCCAACACAGTTTTGAACACTCAGTTAATAAGCAAAAACATTACTCTGGTCTGAACTGTGATGGATTTCCCCCAATTTCCCACAAGTTAGATTACTAACCCCATACATGACATTACAAAAGCTGTACCCTTCAAGAGTCTCAATTTACCTACAGCTACAAGTTATGCAAATAATGCAGGATTAGCTCCAGGACAACAAAGGGTCTGAATGCCACCCCATTCCCCAAACATGGTTCTTAACACCATTACCAAGTCAACCCTTTTTTTTCCAACAGTTTGGACAACTTTGGTGATAAGGTATGTCACCACTATTAAGTGAAATAATTATGACTTTGAGACTTTTTTAAGCAAAAAAGGTAACTCCCAATACTTAAGGCACTAGAGAAGGAATTTTGATAGGTCAGTGACATGACAAGAAGCCTAAATTTAACCAAAGACATTATTATATTATATTTTATTTTATTAGCTTTTCCCATAATGTGATAAAAAACAGAGAGAGAAAAAAAATAAAGGATAATAAAATTAATACGCACTGAACACAAATAACTACTTAATTAGATAGGAATACCAAAACAGCAGTAAGCCAATTACGGTGGTCCCAGGGTCTAAAAAATATGTTAAAAAACAAACAAACAAACAAAACAGTAAAGCTATATAAGACTATAAAAGACAATGAAGATATACAGAAACATTAAGTTAAGCGACACAATTAAGCCCAGCTTAAAAGGAGATTTGCACTGTGATTTCTAAACTGTTCAAAGACAACACTCACCATCTGATATTAGTAAAAAAAATTCCACTAGTGATGTTGGGACTAAAGAGACCTCACAGGGAAGCCAACTGCTGATATTAGTGACATAGGTGTCCTTAATTAAGTGGGGCAATTGTTGAAGTTGTATGTAAGATTTTTGCGGATATGTGTGCAAATGCATAAAAAAGTACCAACATTTTGTGGACTGGAAGGGGGAAGAGGATTATGGTGTCACTCTGTTGAGAGGGATGATACTGTTTGCACCTAAAACTGCCGTACTTGGTTTAAGACACTTAACACATGGAGTAAATACTAGTAGATGCCAACAGGTCAAGTTTGAGAGTTATAATGAGGTTAATATACTTATTTAGTAAAATCCAACTAGTGGTCTATTATCAATGCTGCATTCTGATTGGTTGAGCTACTACTAGGTTATATGTTATAACCCACTGGTAGCAAAAAGCTCCGGCTTTGAAACCAAAACGGTGGGGGCTGAATCGCATTTTGCTAGCTAAAGTTGTTTTGTCTCAATATTTTTGACCAACTAGTTGGATTTTACTAAAACAATTACTCCTCTCACCCTCATAGCCTCTGAGTCGGCTATTGACTCAGAGCCCACTCGGGCTCGAGGAATAATTGTTAATTAACTTAGTAAACACTCAGGAGCTAGCTGCTCAGAAGTTGGCTTGGAGTTAGCATGGTGTTGGCGTGGTATTGTGTTTGTTAGCATTTTATTGGCATGCTTTGGCGAGCTGGCAGTTATGTTCTGGCATTTTTGCCAGGGTTTGGGTTACTGTACTTATTATAGGCCTGTTGTGTGGCAATTCCCGGTGCCCTATGGGTCAGTGGTTTACTGTTGCAGTTAAGTGTGCACGTTTATATGTGCTAAGTTGTAGTTTTACAGTGCGTAGTGTTCAGGGTGTCTTCTCTAAGTGTTACTCAGTTTTAGTGTTTTTTCCCCTCCCTCCTCACCCCTTGCTATCATTATTACTATTATTATTGTCCTTATACTACTACATGAAAAATTTCTGCAATTTGATTGGCTTAGAGCAGGGGTATTTCAGCTTAATTTGAAATACCTACATGTGAAAATTACAAACCTTTTGCGGGTAGTACGTAGTATAAACAAATAATAGCATGATTTGTACGTGATATTTGGCATAAATACCACTTGTGATATTTCAAAATTGTCTCAAATTTCACTCGCCTAAAGGCTCGTGAAATTTCGTATAACAATTTGGATTATCACTCGTGGTATTTATGCCAAATATCACTACAAATCATGCTATTACCTATACTTATATCTCCACTGAACCCTCTGTTCAGTGTGACGAGTGCTTGGGCCGGAGCTGGGTGTGGCGGGTGGGGCTAGTGGCTGGGTTGTGGGTAGGGCAGGCTTTTGGGGTGTTCTTGCTACTTGGGTTAGGGGTCGTGGCTCCAGCCCCCAGGTTCTTAGGCACCCAACAACCTCCATGTGCGACTCAGGCGTTAATGATAAAGGGACAACGGATATTAACACCAAAAAAGGAATTAATACACCTTATTAAAAAAATTTAATAATAATAGGTATTTGTACTTATTAAAAACAATGTCACATTTTGCAATGTTATGTCATGTTACAATTGTTGAGCATGAACAATGAACAATAGCTAAGTGTCAGCTGACTTAGTCTCTCCTTTGTAATCAACACCATCACTAATGGATGTAGAATAAAGCCTTTACAATCTTCATACTGGTCTCCTGAGAGTAGAGTATCTTCCCCTCCCCCTCCCCCCTGAGTCCACCATGCGTTTCGGGGTGGAGACGTATAACATTTCAGACTACCCACCAGTCAGCTGTTCAGTATTAAAGAACACCAGAAGGAAAAAAGAAAAAGTAGAAACATTACAAGTAACACAAAATACAGTGATTTTAAGTGAGACAGCTCATGAACACTGAACTATGAACCAAAATGTCTTAAAAATATTTGTTCATGAAGGAAAAAGAAATAAGTAGAAAGTATTTGAATTTCCGGTAATATAGCAATGAACCTGATTTGTCATTAAAAAAATGAGTTCATTTTTTAGAGTTCATTCAATTAATGAACTCAAAAAGGCCACACAGAATTTTACAACTTACTTTATTATGTTTCATGGTGAATGTACACAGTGTATGCTTGATAACAATATAATTGTCTGATGTTAATCTAAGCACCTAAACTGACCAGCCAAAGAATAGTATGGACTTATAAAAGCTTTAAATAGTAACTACCAACCCATCCCCCTCCCTCCTACACAGACAGGCTGATCATTTTAAACAACGTAATGGCAGTCAAGGGATATTGTTTTGTTTGTTATTAGTGTTTTGATAGTAACATCTAAAAATTAAAGTCAGGGTCAAAACATTTACAAACAAGGGCTCAACATTTCGATGATATTAATAAAAGAATATGATAATTATTTTCATATTCGTTTAACCTTGGACCACTATTAATCTCTCATTATATACTTGCATACTGATATGAGTTCGTTCCAATTTGAGGAGCTAACAATGTTTTTAATACACACATGAAAAAAATGATATGTCCAATCAGAATAATTGTGAATGATAATGTATTTTATTATACGTTCAATCAAAAGCCATAGTGGTGTATTAGTTTCAAGCCAAGTTTCCCGCCTTTTAAGGGTGCTTGCAGCTCCCTTTGCTTTGTAAGTTGCTTTGCAGTCAATTCAACCAGGAAATTTGTTGAGTCTGGGATGTAAAGGAGGGTCTTTCTCAAAGAAAACAAGTGAGAAACAGTCCAGAAATAATTGGAATAGAATAGCTTTGTATGATTTATTTCATAGTCACTGATGAGAAAAAACTGTAGAACAACAGATAGAATGGAAAAATATATCTGGGTAGTGATGCGTCATGACATGTCATCAGTATGGAATTTCTGCACTCGTTTCTCAGACTTCACTTAGTGAGTAAACCACTGGTGGCACCATGAAATGTTGACTGTTTACTCAGGCTATGTAAAGGGGTGCCGTAAGAGTGAGTCATGTAAATCGGGCTTTAAATTATACACCACAGCCCAGGGCCCAGTTGTTCGAAGGTCGATTGGCACTTATCCCGGGTTCAAATTTAACCCGGGTTTCTCTTTCTTGTGTTCAAAAGCATGTTCTCCAATAATTGTCCCTGTTATATGTAGAGCTTTCAATCATCAACTTGTAGACAAAAAGAATTAAAACTGAAATGCATTTTAAGCTTTCAAATCTGAATTCAAATCTCGCACTAACCCTGGGTTATCTTAACCCCGCTTTGAACAACTCGGCCCAGTTGTTCAAAGGCCGATTAGCGCTTAACCTGGGTTTCTTTTCTTGTGTCCAACAGCATTTTCTCTGATAATTTTCTGTGCTTTTTTTACAGCTTTCAATCATCAACTTGTTGACAAAAAGAATAAAACTGAAATGCTTTTTAATCTTTCAAATCTGAATTCAAATCACGCACTAACCCTGGGTTATCTTAACCCAGCTTTGAACAATTCGGCCCAGGGATCCCTTGGATTACCCCAAACGGGAAGCCATGAATGACTCACTAATAAATTCCAAAATGGTTGTAATTGCCACAGTTATTAAAGTACCATAATGAAAGTACGAAAATAAAAGGTTCCAGTCCAAGAGTGTTTTGGGCACTCCCTCTTGGCTGGAAGGTGGAGTGCTTTTAATAAGTGTAGTACAATCAAATGGCCCAAAACGTTCAGCACAAAGTAAAGCTTATTTACAGTTATTTAGCAACCTCGAACAATGTATTATGCAAATTTTTCGCTTTGATAGACTATTCAGTAAGGGAGACTACTACTCTCCTACGGAATAATCTTGCCGAGTATACACATGTTTTTCTTAGTGGTTTTCTTCTTTAGATCCATGCACGATTCAGATCCACCAGGAAAGAGCTGCTACTAGTACTTGCCTGAGTCACTGATGAATGCATCATTGCGTATGTTGGGTACTTGTAATTTTGTGTTGTTAGGCAAGATTGTAAATTTACTTACACAGCTAAGCTATCTAAAAGAAAGATCTTACCTTACAATGCAGGAAATCTTCAATAAAGTGGAGCAAAACCAACTTCAACGAACGAAGAATGTGGAAACGTTCCTCGACGCGACAGAAACACTTTCGATTTCAGATTTCAGCCGGAAGCATTGGCAGCAGAGCTGAAATGAGTTCTGGGACACCACCCACTAACCCCCCC
>BOPM01000236.1:83007-99917 GCA_022179025.1 Porites australiensis
AGGAAATCTTCCAAAAAGTGGAGCCAAACCAACTTCAACGAACGAAGAATGTGGAAACGTTCCTCGACGCGACAGAAACACTTTCGATTTCAGATTTCAGCCGGAAGCATTGGCAGCAGAGCTGAAATGAGTTCTGGGACACCACCCACTAAACCCCCCCCCCCCCCCCCACCCACTGGTGAATAGTATAAGGGGGTGGATGATCGTAAAAATATAAAAAATATAATAAAGCCCTTTATGAGGGACTTTTTTTTGGAGGGGCTTATCTATGGAGGGAAATTTGCGTTTCAAAATCGATAGGGCTAGCCCTTTTGTTGGAAGTAAATTTACCGGTTTCGCTTTGATTTACTTTGAATTTGAGGCCAATTTTCCAAGTACAAGCCCCCGGGGGGGGGGCTTATATTTGGAGGGGCTTATACATGGAGACGGTTTTTCTTCCGGCCCTTCACTTTTCAAGAAAGATAATGAAACGGAGAAATGTTTGATCGTAGGTGACCTGTGCCCACCCCCACCCCCCACATTTCTCGACGCCAACACTGGTTTTCCCGGGATATAGTTTATTGTTTATTGTTTTGTTTGCCATAAGTTGTACAAAGCAAAAAAAAAAAAAACTAATTATTTAAACTCTCATGTCGAGGAAGCCCAAGAGAAGCCACCGAGTTATAAGGAATGGGCTCCCTCAGTTAGATAATTAGAACGAAATATTATCATAATTACACAAGGGAAAATCAATGGCAGAGCTATATTCAATTACAGGAGCGCATTACCTTTCTTAGCTAGACCTGTCCTGACAAAAAAATAATAATTATGGAATTTTCTGCGTAAGAGGAGCTGCGGCCCAGTTTGGTTATAAAAAGAAAAACGCGTCAGTGAGTGGTGTGTCTGGCTGCTCTAGTTGTTCAAAAGCTAGAAAAGAGGGTCTCAATACCGGGGTCAACAATCAGCTGTCAGACAGCATAAAAATTGACCGTCAAGTGAATAAAAAGGTCATTTTTTACTCCCAACCGTCAAAATTGCAAGAAAGATAAACGCCATAAAAAATGTTTTAAGGTATTTCGCATCTTATACTATTTCAGCTCATGTTCACAAGATTCTGGCTCCCGAAGAATCTCTTCTCTTAACTGGAGGGACCAGTTCCCACCTTCTCAAAAAACACCCTTTCTAGAAATAACAAGACCTCATAACCTGCTTGTATCTGAAAATATTTCGAAATTAAAAACTAAACCGTTGAAACTGTCAAAGCCCCCTCAGAAAACCCACTGGAATAAAGATAATTTGCAGCCTGCCGGAAGTTTTATTGGTTTTAAGCCTAAAAACAATAAAAAATATACCAGTTGACAAATGCGACAGCTACAACCGTATGTTGCAAATAAATCCACCCCTATTTTTCAAAGGAATTTTACTAAATCAGGTCGCTCATGAATGATGATGCGCGCGCTAAACTATTCCTGCTATATTTTGTGGTTTAAAGAGTTAGATTAGATTTACGCCCTGTATTAGAATGTGCGTGCCCAGCTTTTCAGCATTCTTTGCCGCAAATATCTGTCTAATGAAATGGAAAGGTTGCAAAGGCGCGTTACGGATAATACAACCCGACTTATCCTATGCTGAAGCTCTAGTAGCTCTAGACACCACGTCACTGTACCAGAGGAGGAAGGCCTTGAGAAATGCTCTATTTGACGAAATTGTAAGGGACCAAAGCCACAAGCTCCATGATCTGCTGCCGCCACGCAACGGATCCACTTATTGTACCCGTAGCCAGAGATACTTCAAACTACCGATTTGTAAGACGAATAGGTTTAAAAACACTTTTATTATGGCGAACAGTTTTAATTGTTAGTAGTAATCTTAATTATTAGTATTTTGGTGTTGATACTTCTCTTTTTTTATTTTATTGTAGGTTATATTTTACAGTTTTTATAGTAGTTATCTTATATTTATAGATAATGTTTAGTTCCATTGTCAAGTAAGTCACATTTTAGCCGGCCCGGGGGCTGCAATTATTTTCCTTCTTAATAAAGCTATCTATCAGATTTTATTCCAAGTTAACACTTATCGAACGTGAGCTATTTAAAACAGCGGTCCTACCGTAAAATGCTGGAAATCTTCAACAACCTCCACAAAAAAAAAGAATACAACTTGCCGAGGTGGAACGAGAAGCACCAGAGAGTCGAACGACGCCCGTTTCGAATGAAAGACTGTTCCCTGTCTTTCTCCAGATTGATTTGCAATTCACTCTAAGAGCTTCTCAGTAGCTCTCAGTCTTTATTTTTAGTATTTTTCACAGATAAACCCCTGAAGAAGATTTCTCTCGAATATATCGGGCGAATTTGCTGAAATACGTTTTTTTTTCGCTAAATGCCCGGCTGCCAGAAAATTTTTTAGAATTTCTCCAAAATCCCATTTTCTTATCGTTTAAAAGTATTCTAATTAACTAAAGAAATAAGGGAAATGTTACAGAAACAATATTCATGCAGCTCGAATTTCCGGTGTGTATTGCTCCCGCCGGGCTTTCTCTTAGAGTTATTTGTTTCTGTTAGTCTAATCCTTTTTGTTTTGCATTTGCTCGGTCTCGTAGTTCATTTGTCATTTTGTCTTAATGTTTGCTAATTTATGCGAATCATATAAATTATATCAGCCCAGTAATCTCGGCATTTGTTATTGTTGAATTTATTCCGTTACACCCCTAGATTGTTCAAGGCTCCGAGATAGTCGAGTCTCCAAAATTGGGAAAGCGCGAACACAAGAATGTGAGGAAACTGGGGAGAGGAAGGGCGGCGTCCCATTGCCTCCGCCCTTCCCCTTTTTCCCAGTCCTGCGCTCATATTTTCGTGTGTCTTTCACTTACGCGTCATTCCTACTATCTGAGAGGCTGCAACCAGAGTCTTGTTTCACCCAGTGCATTATATAGTTTAATGAAACTTGAATTGCTCAGACATCTTGTTAATAACGCGCTGCGCTAATGATACTGTCCCTTATTTACCCAGCGAGACTAACATTCCTTAATTATCTTTTGTAGTGTTTTCATTGGCCCCGTTTATGTGTCGTCCCGGGTTGAAGGGTTACCCACCTAACCGCTGACCTACCATGGGCGAGTCAACATTTCATGAATTTCCTTACATAACGTGGCGAACCTACAAAACGTAGATGACCGTCGCCCTCAAATAAGCGCTGCATCCAAACTTACAACCGGATCCCGGACAGTAGCGCCAGAAATCAAACATTAGACGGATGAATTGGTACTCCTCCGTTGAGGAGATGTAGGTCAGGTGCCATTTTATCTCCTGGGAAGAGGTAACGACTCTCAGGAATCCACCTCAAGGAATCCGGAATCCCACTAATGACTGGAATCCAGAATCTCACTAATGATTGGAATCCGGGATCCCACTAATGATTGGAATCTGGAATCGCACTAATGATTGGAATCTGGAACCCCACTAATGATTGGAATCCGGAATCCCACTAATGACTGGAATCCGGAATCCACATTTTACTTCTAAGGAATCCAGAATCCAGAATCCAGTACCTGGAGTCCAGAACCCATGGCGTGGAATCCAGCATCCAAGACTGTCTGGCATTAACTGGGGGCGAAACAGCACAACGCAATAACTTTCGTTAAAATACTAGAACAAAGATCATCATCACCAACAACAGCAACAGCTTTATTTAATAAATAACGAGTAGTATAACGAGTTCTCGCATAGAATAGTAGTTAAACAAGGCTGGTAGATAGTGTAACAGAGAGCGTTGCAAAGATACAGATAACAGACTGTACATGGGATGAGGTTAAATCTAGTTGCACAGTAGTGTCATAAAAATCAAAGTAATTTTCTTAATACAAACATCGATACGATACTTAAATTAGTCGGAGACGAACCATCTACAATGGCCTAAATAAATAAGCGTTTACCACATATTTAGGCAAGACACGGGAGTGTGAATTTGCAGCAAGAAATGAGGACATTACGAATAGTAGTCCATTTTTAAACGATCCAACAATTGTGTCTTTCTAATATTCCGTAACGAAGTTAATGGATTAAAAAAAACCCCAAAAGTTCCAGCACAGCGGTAAGCTAAGGCTCACGCAGGGTAAAAATTTTCACCCACGATACGATTGGGTTAACCGCTTTATTATAGAGTGTTTTGCACTGCCAAAAGCGTTGACATATTAAGCTCCAGCTCCTCATTTGTAGACGGTCAAATTGTATTTGAATTTGCGATGAGATCTAGTTAAAATTAATGGTGTCTAGACGAACACAGGTCTGAAGACGAAGCCTTTCAGGTCGGTTATTAACAAAAAAACTGAGGGTTTAGCAAGTTAAGCCGTGTTCGATCCCATTTTCAATTTCTCAAAACCCATCAAATTAACAGTTTTGTTTTTTTCAAACAGTATCACCTTTTCCAGTAGCTGCCAGTGAAACTTTCTTTATCGTTATTCAATATGAATGGAACTACTAAATCAAGTTAAAACAACAACAACAAAGAATTTAATCCTAGCTGCTGTAGTTAAATTTCGGCATCGTTAGAATGGACTAAATTGTGGGCTTGAAAGATCTTTAAAAAATCTCCCAGGCCCATTTTTTCAACTATTTATTATAAGCGGTCTGATGAAATACTTTGTTTATCATGCCTTCCTGGAATTTACTCTTAAGGGTAAGCTTCTTTCGTGTCATACAATTTCTGGGAATTTTTGAAACTAAAAAAATTAAGTACTAAGTACTTACTCACTTACTCCGAAAGTGGAAAGTGAGAAAGAGAAGAACTAAGGCTCAGTTCCTCCTCCTCTTCCTCAAAAATACCAGATAGTTAAGGAGGGGTTGGCTGCAAGAGCCTGGGAAAGGAAAGTAGCACCAGAATCACCAATCCTGTTCGCACCCAAACCCAAATAAGTTAAAGAAGAGTTGACTGCAATAGCCTGAGAAAGAGACAGAGCACCATCATCATCAATCCAGTAGTTCCCAGTCAAATTCAAACTAGTTAAGGAGGAGTTGGCTACAAGAGCCTGGGAAAGGGAACAAGCACCAGAATCATGAATGCAATTGAAACTCAAATCCAAACTAGTTAAGGAGGAGTTCGTCGCAAGAGCCTGGGAAAAGGAAGCAGCACCAGAATCAGAAATGCTGTTGTCACACAAATATAAACTAGTTAAGAAGGAGTTGGTCGCAAGAGCCTGGGAAAGGGAAGCGGCACCAGAATCATCAATGTGATTGTGACTCAAATCCAAAACAGTTAAGGAGGAGTTTGTCGCAAGAGCTTGGGAAAGAGAAGCAGCACCAGAATCACGAATGGAATTCTGTGCCAAATTCAAATAAGTTAAAGAGGAGTTGACTGCAAGAGCCTGGGAAAGGGAAGCAGCACCAGAATCACAAATGAGGTTCGTCGTCAAATCCAAATTAGTTAAAGAGGAGTTGACTGCAAGAGCCTGGGAAAGGGATGTAGCAGCAGAATCACCAATACTGTTCTCACTCAAATTCAAATAAGTTAAACAGGAGTTGACTGCAAGAGCCTGGGAAAGGGAAGCAGCACCAGAATCACCAATCCCGTTTACACTCAAATTTAAACTGGTTAAGGAGGAGTTGACTGCAAGAACCTGGGAAAGGAGAGCAACACCAGAATCAGAAACACGACAACCATTGAACCTGTCGCCACTCCAATCTAAATAACTCATGTGAAGGTGTAACCCTAGGGTACGAGATAAACTTGTACACTCTAAAATGCAGTCTAAGGCTAACTGAAATAATGCACAATTGCTTTCATCACAATCGCAATCTACTGAATTAATGTTTTCAGCCATAATTTTAATAACAGACTCTGCTGCTTCCTTACTCGTCGAGGCTAAAAATCCGATCATGAATAAAACGACTTCTTTTAGTTCGTCTTTTACTACTGAGACACAGTCAATACCTCCGTCAATAATTTGGCAAGCAAGATAAAATCCAGAAAAGAACTCTTGGAAGCTTTTGTGGAGGAATGCATAACGCACAAGAGCTTTTCTCTTACAGCCACTAGCCTGGAGTGAAAGAAATCCAAACTTCGATAAAACAATAGAGGTACTTCCAGATTCGTGTTCTTCAAAATATAGCTCTCCTTTTCGAAGAGAATGTAACGCCACTCGTCCCAGATGTACTAGATCGTCCCTGTAGATGCTCATAAGGTCTTCACTTTTGCTCGACAATCCTTGCTTTTTTTCATAACGCCTTAAGACACAAAGGACAATCTCAGTGTACAATTCAGTCCTGCTCGTTGGAAAAACGCCCTCTAAATCTTCACAAAGAACACAAAGCAAGGTTACGTTCAAGGGATTTTTGGACAAGTTTTTTAACTCATCCGAATACCGAATCTTTTGTAGCAAATTCTCGAGTAAGTCCTCCCTTTTGATGCTTTTAAAGTACGTACGAACAAAACTATTTGCATCTTCTTCGGTGAAACCTACAATCTCCCACAGAGTGTCACAATATCTTCTAAGTCTCCTCCCTACCTCATGACGAGATGTGAGTATAACGTGACAACCTGAGAGTTCTTTACCCTCAACCAAGTCATAGATTCTTTTCATTTCAGTGGAGTCCATTTCATCTAATCCATCAAGTACTAACAGAACTTTCGACTGATTTTCACGAACGAATTTGAAGAAACATTCTCTAGCTTGATCGTCAATTTCCGCAGGAAGAATTTGATCATCAATAGCTTTCCAGATGCTAGATTTTACTTCATGACATTTGAGAAGTAGTAGCACTTCAATGTCTGGAAAAGTGGGGTCCAACTCCTTCTGCTTAGTTGCCCAATCATACGCTAGCTTCTGACAGTACGTGCTTTTACCCATGCCAGGGTCTCCTTCAATCAAGACTGTTCGCGGCCTTTGGCATTCTACGTGCGCCTTAAAGATTGCAGTCATATTGGTAATATCGTCAGTAAGTATTCCTCGGGTTTTTTCTTTGCTCACGATCTTTAACCTGGTAAAAATTTCATTCAGACGAAAACTGAAATCCTCACACCAAGGAACTGGCAGGAGGCGTTGTTCACGTGTTCCGTAGAGTTGACGAATTTTTTCCACAATTTCGGTTGGGAATGAAAAATCTAAGAAAAAATGCAAAATGTTATAACCTGCATTTTGTTTGGATTGTGTAAATTATGTGTATTCAGGTTTTAATGCTGCAAATAATTATGAAAAGGAATTCACGCATTAAGATTCATATTGTACGAAAACCAAGACTTGAAATCAAGGCAGGTCAACCGTGGCTATGTCATCCTAACAATTAATGGTGGGTCATGTCCGATAATAGACAAATTCCCTTATCTTGAAATTCATACTTGGCTGCAAGACTTGATAGAATAAAACAAAAGAAATGTATTATTTATTATTGAGCCTCAAGATGAATTCTTTTGTTTTATTCCCCCAAGCCTCCCGGGACAGAAAACATACTGAGTACGGCAAACGACAAACGCCAGATTCAAGTTGAGAATTTCTCAATAATAGAAAATGACCAGATAAAAACAGCTCAAAACAATTTTTATGCATTTATGAGTAGAAACAATGAACAGGAAACGACACGTAATGGGGAAAGTTATAATCACATGGTACAAGTTCGCGTTTGCCGTTTGACGTAAACGTGATGCTTAACCTCTCTATTGTCTTCTAACCTCTAACCTCCGTACGTCGGCTTGTTCGTATGGCATTAGCGTTGTGTTCAAACCGCTTTTTTGTATGTCGCTTTGTTCCTTCCGAATTTTAGTGATTTCGTTTGACATTAAAAAAAGGTTCCCGTAACTTGTTATTTGTTTTATCATGTAGCGAGAAGTTGAAAAGATCATAACATGAGCTTGTACGTTTTTCCGCTACACTGTTCACATTCCCCTACTTTTCCATAAGATCGTCGATGAACCAAAATTCTTATATTCTTTATTCGCTTGTTGTTTTAGTTTTGTTCGTGCGTAATCATTTCCAGATCAAACGCTTTTCCCGTACATAATTTCGTCCCTATGGTATTCGCCTTTAATATTCCCATATGTCAATATATGTCAGTCATGTTTCGTTAACGCTCTTTGTTACGTCACTGCGTTCATGTGGTTGTAGTCTAGCCTTCTTATCGATTTGCTGTAAATCAGCTCATTACTACTGTAGTTGTCGATTGTCCCTACGTCAGGGTTTAGAATCACGTTTACGGCAAACGTCAAATTGTATCACGTCATCAAGTTTTCCCATTACTTGTCACCTATACGGCTTATTATATTAAAAAGAAGAAGAAGAAGATTCAGGTTTATCTACAACTAAATATATTTAAGACTGTTTTTACCTGCTGATCTCCCAATTACTTAGGCGTTGCCCAAATAGAGTAATTAAGTTGGCTTGTTTTGATTCAAAGTTGCAATAGGCACGTAATACGTGCGAATGTAAACAAGCCAAGCGACGCGAATGTCTGCCGCGCGCTGTGTCACGACACAGCATTTATCTTCGTTACATAAGGTACACTGAGTGCAACAATTTATTAAATAATTTAAATTTTCCCTTTGGAAAATAATCGTCCTCGCAGCACACGGTGTAAATGGTTTGGCTTACTGCCAAGAGTTTGACAATATTTTTGCTCTCAGTTGTCGAGCGCCAAAGAAGATGTCACGCAAAATTCCAAGATCTCGTGCATGAGATAATTAAGGGTAACATTTAATGATGCCTAATTTCGTTGCATCTTTTCGGAAAGGAGGTGATTTCTTAAAATCCTATCGAGCAAAATGACCTCGTAAACAAGGCAGAGTCCAACATCTTCACGTGCAAAGCGCGTTCTATTTTTACTTTTGGGTTAATTAGATTAAAATTTTCACCCAGGATCCCGGCATCACAATACTACTAACCGGGCTGGCTCGGTTGTCATATAATCGCAAAGTTGATTTTTGTTGCGTTTAACTAAGGTGCCGGGATCTCTGCAAAGCGAGCCAGCCCGACTCATGTGATCAGGCCCTTAGTTCTATAGCCCGGTTTTACGCCCTCCCCTTGACCTCACCGATTTTTCAAAGCCCCCGAGCACACACACAGAATTTCAGCACTCTCCCGCCCCCTCAACACCTTCTCTGTATTAAATGAACTTTTGCCCTTATTCATATTCTCTCCCTGCAAATATTATCAAAAAAAGCGAACCACCACCACTTCATTTCAACACACTGAAACTACACTATCCCTTTATAACCAGATTAGCACTTCCACAGCTACCTCACTGCAACACCTAAAATCACTTTTACCTCCTAAAATAATTATTTTTTATTGCTTCAAATTAAATTCTGTGAGAAACAAGTTTCAGTGATTAACAAACTGCAGCCATTATCTTACCAATTAACGTCCAAAATAACTCCACGCCTTCCACTTCACGCATCTTAACCAACCCCGTAATGACTACTGACTACTGATTACTCACACATCCCTACTACACATTAAAAAAAACTTCACACACGCCTAGTACATCCACGCCCAAATATACGCTCTCACAGTGTCTTGTTTGAGAAATTGTAAACTTGAATCTCACGTTCGCCCCTTGCCACTAACGTGACTCTTAATCTCCTAATTACTCTTGTTGTCTTATACGAGATTTTCGGTACGGTTAGTTATTAGTCTTGTTTTTTTACTGACGTAGCCTTATGTTCTCCGCTGCGTCTTCGGATGCGATTCCGCTCATATGACAGAAGTCTTTTCTTCTAGTCTGTACTATACTACTAGTCCTCACCAGTACCATTTTAGCATTTCTCTACGTTCGCAAGCATCATTATTTTTGTAAGCTATTGTTTTACATTGCACCTGCCAAAATGGGTTCTGTCCAAGCAAGAACAATTTTTACTTCACGTTACTAGAACCTACACATTACTTATTTCAAGGCCTTGAAAAAATCAATCGTGATCAATATTGCAGTAAGTTCAACCTATGCCCGATTGCTCCCCGTAGGGGAAGAGCTAAACTTTAAGGAACAGACAATAACTGTATGTGGAGAACAACGTCTCCACTTAATAAGAAGATTGAAATTTTATACCAATCCCACAACAAAGTTGTCAAAGTACGTTTGAAGACTGTTGACTCAAGACCAAGCTTGATTCAGACTCAGCATCTGGTCTCTTCGCAAAACTCTTGCCTAATCTTAAGATAAATTAAAAACGTTCAATGACAATTTTACCTTCTCACGCAGGACCTAGTTATATATAAGCCGAATAGCAAAGCACATAACAAACATGACCGCTGTTTACCAAACTGACCACATCGAAGTTTTTCTAAGTATGCCATTGTAATAATTAAAAATTCGGCGATGTTAATACAAACAACAAACATATTTTTACCACAAAAGCTCACCTGCTACCTTTAAAGCCTCTGCACCTTCCAGTTCATTTAGTTTGTCTTTGATATTGTCCTCCACCTTCCTCCACTGCTTGAGAAGTTCTCTGAAATGTTCGTCATTTAAGAGGTCCATTTCCTGACACCTCATTTGCTCAATGACATCTTCATAATCAGCTCCTCCCAATCGTACCAGAGTGTCATGAATCTGCTGCCAGTAGCTACTGAATACAGTATCACTAACAAAACCTTCTCCAGCATGCTTAGACACGGCGTTAAAGAAACATTTCAGACGCGCAATGTCAGACTCACGGCTTAGGTCTTCGGGAGGAGGAGGAGCATCCCAACCAGCGGGTGGAGGTCTCAGATCACAGATTGTCCTTAGAAGAACCATTAGCAGAGGGATGTCAAAGCCTGCCGACGAAACTTCGGAGGGTGTGGTAGGATACAGTTTACTCCACTGGACTGAGTTTAGTATCCCTTCCTTTCGACGTGACTGAAGTTTAGAGTGTGCTGGGTTCCGTATCAGAATGCGTTGAAGACTTTGTGGTGGAATTATTCTGTCAAACGTTTCTCTGAGGGCTTTTGAACCCAAGCTGATTAGAAGGCGACATAACCGGGAGTAATTTGATCTCCCCTTGGTGGAGGTATACTGAGTTGAATCAAAATCTAAAAGAAGAATCAAACAAAATCATTATTTGTTTCCTAGATCTACTAAAGTAAAATCCTTTAAGATACAGTACGTGTGTTAAAATCGAGGTACACTGTATAGACATTATTCGCTTAAAACCCTATTCTCATCACAAACCAAGCGTTGCTCCCAAGAGAATGTCTCCTTTGTCGACATTTTTTAGAACTACCGTAAATATGATCAATTTTAAAAGGGACTGTTTTGAAGACAACAGTCGTGGGATTTCAACGAAGTAACAAAAACAACTGAACAGATTAGGTCTATTATTTTCGGGCTGTGTCCTCTTTCCAACACCTGAAGCAAAGCAAGAGAAAGGAAAAGAGAAGACAGATGCTGGGACGCAGCGAAGTTGAGCTTTATCATGAGCTCTTACTTGTAGATCCGGAAGCCACGATATCGCCCATGGTCTTTCTGGCCTTTAAAACCTTTTTACAACAATGGCAATCTGCTTTTTTGCATCAAATATGATTCTTGCAATGCAGCTGTAATGTACTAGTATGATTTTAGAAAATAAGAACCTGTTTTAAATTTCTTAGGCTAAATAGGTTCTTGTTTATAGGGGGTATAAATGACCAATTTTAGGCTAACAGGTTCTTAATTTTTAGGTTCTGAGTTGCGGGTTTTTACTGTATCACACAATTTACAAGAAACAACCTTTGTTTCTTTTCAGCCAAAGACAGCGTTTTAAGTAATCCAAATAAAATTTTTAGAGTAGACAGCCCGACCTAAACATAAAAAATTGTCGATTTAAAGGAGGCGTGGTCATAGTGCTTAAACTAAAGTACAATAAAAAATGCAATTGACATTCATACCGTTCGTCCAGCTAATCATCTTGTAAAGAAGATCTTTTATCTGTTTGGCCCAGTTAAATTTCTTGTCGTACGAATCGCGCAAAGTTTCCACTTCCTCAAGTCGTCTTTTTCTGTCCTTGGCCCATATTTTCGAGATGGCTGCAGTCCAATCAGTGGGGTCCTCTGAATTTACTACAAAGGATGAACCAAATGGTACACTGCACAGCGCTTCTCCAAACCCCGAGTTGCGGCTGACAAGCACAGGGAGACCAGCTGACAGGGCCTCAAGTCCTGCCAACCCAAAGCCCTCCGTTCGTGAAGGCATGACTACAAGATCCACTTCCTGAAACAAGCGCTTTAAACTCTCTCGGTCCCCCATAAATCCTCTTACTCTCAAGCGACTTTTAGGAACACCACATCCGGTTAACCGCTTCGCTATTTCTTCGTGTTTTCCATCTGGGGCGCCAACAAACACAAGACGAGTATCTTGAATTGCAGCAACTGCTTTTCCAGCGATGTCAAATCCCTTTAGTTCAAAATCCTCTGCGTCCCCACGACCAAACACCAAGACACTGCGTTTTTTTCTTTCTTCCACAACCTGTCTCACGCTGAAAAACTCTTCAAATACTCCAGGAGTCAAGTCCACTACACTTTTATCTTTTTGGCAGCCTCGAAGATACGAACGGAAGGCCTCACTCAAATTGGGTCCAACTCCTACAACGAGGTCCGCCATTTCACACAACTCTACCTCTGATTTATGTTTCTCTTCACCCTTGGAAATTGGGTTGGAATAGCTCTTAAACATTCCCAGTTCTTCTGGGTCTGTGTGTACGACTTGGATCCATTTGCAGTTCTTACGTTCTTTAATGATTTGTGCTTGTTTGCCGAGTTTAACTCCATGACCAACGATTACGTCTATTTGTAAATGATCTGATGGAAAGCTAAGCCATTCCAGTTCTTGAAAGCCAGGTCGGCGTAATGCCTCAACGATCTTTACGTTGTTTTGGAGGGCTAGCTTTTTATCCTCTTTGCTGCATTTTGGAAGGAAGAAAGTGATTTCCGCTTCAGGGCATTTGGCTAACTGAATGGCTAATTCTCTGTTTATAGTGGACAGCCCTCCTTTGCTCGATCCCCATTCAGAGGCCAATATGGTGACTTGCACTTTGCGGAATCTTGCCGGAAAAGTTGTCATTTCCATGCTTGATCAGAATGGCCAAACATCTAAAAGAAAACAGAACACAGCAAATCTTAATGATTCAACAAATTTATCACTATAGGTAACTGAGGATATGGTGATGGACTCTGTATACCGTCCTGCTGTGGTCCAGGATTGCAAGTTAATAAGATTTATGCTTCTTATATCATAGGCATCACAAAGTGTCCCCTAGTTTTAATTCTCCCCTAAACACAATAAATTCTACATGTATGGACATGAAATCATAATTATGCAAATCAGAAGTGAAGTAAACCATTGTGAAGTAAATTAGTAACGTTTATTAGCTTTTCACTACTATTAGCTTCATGTCCATGGTCTGTCAGTGGAGTGTAGACAGAAAAGAAACCCTTTAGCTTAACAAAGAACAGTACATTCCGTCGCCCCATGTAAGGGAATCCAAGACAGTCTTGGATTCTGGATTCCAGTAACCGTATTCCAGATATTTTTTGGCGGAACTTGGATTCCGGATTCCTACAGCTGTATTCCGGAATCCAAGACCCAGGATTCTGGATTCCACATGCGAGAATTTCCCGGATTCCGGAATCCGGATTCCCTTACATGGGGCGAATTCCAATTCAGATTCTCCACATTATTTTTACATCAGACTAAAGAACAGATTGTCACTGTGGTGTCTAAATTGTTCAATGATGGCACTAGTCATGTGTTTCCAGTGGCGGATCCAGACCTTCAGATAAGGAGGTGGCCCGGTTCTCAAAATAATTTTTTCAGCCCCTCGGGCCTCAGTTTGGCATAAATATAAGGAGGGTCAAGGACCTCCCAGGCCCCTCCCCTGGATCTGCCACCTGTTTCCAAGGATGTCGGTATGACAATTAGTCAGGTGTCCTTAATTAATAGTTAAACAATAGTTGACTGTATGTAAGAATTTTTGCACATTTGTGTGCAAAATGTATAAAACAGTAACAAAGTTTAGTTATGACATATTTATTCATTTTGTAGGCTAGCGGAGGACGAGTGCTAGACTGCCTCTTTGTTGACAGAGTTTGGGTGCTGTTTGAAACTAAAACGTACTGCTACGGTTGGTTTAATACAAGTTACACTTGCAATGAGAAATGGTACAGTGCAAACCAGTTGCATACATGGCTCAAAGCTGATGAACATATGTGTCTGCTCATAAATACCTCAGTGCACATTCATAAGTATGTACAGCTGTATGCTAGCTATCTCTGTTTATGTACATGCTAGCATGTGAAGCTTGACAACTGCAGAAACAGTGAATCTTAAAAATAAGAAGAAGTTATTCTTGTTCCAAAATGATATTATTTATTTGTTCCAAAATGATATTATCTATAATTAGCCCTCAAAGCCAGAGTTAAGCTAGGCTAGCTTTTTTTAAAAAAAATCTGCCCTTATCTTTGATAATTCTATACACTGCTATTTCATAGCATTTAAGCTAAGTAAAGAACATTTGATTCTGTAATATTTATCCCAATACCCTCAGGTAAGAAACATCTAAAATAGCCTTAAAATACTGCTAAAGCCTGCACAGTAGTGCACTGACTTTCCAGGGTGACTGAGGGAGCTTAAGGTGTTAGCCTGCGAAAGACATTCGTTTCTCCTCGCTCTTCGCCGATGGGGACGTTTCGCGCGGAGGAACGTCTGCGACTCAGCGACAGAAATTCCATACTGATGACGTATAATCTGTCCGGAATCCGGTCAGAAGCGATGATTGGTCGGCGGAGTAGTTACATTGTTTTAGCTATTGTTTACGAATGACAGACGAAAGGCAAAAGGCTACAAAGGTCAAATGTAAAAGTGAAGAATCTATAACAAAACAGTCAATATTTGTGGAATATAGTCTTCTCTAGAAGAACCATTTGAGTTTTGCTGGAGCTCGTTGGCAGATGAACACAACACTTTCCCAAAATCGACCAGGAGAAACGTAAAATTGGACAAATTTATATTTGGAACCCCGTGAGTACCGGGGCGCTTTCCATTTAGTCAAAATTTCCGGAATTTCCGGTTCGGCGGTAAATGGAACACGTTTCGTCGGTTCGTCCCACTGGAAAATTCCCAGAAAAAGTGGAAAATCTAAAAAGGTGGTCCCGTTTTCCCGGTTGGAATTTCCGAACGGAATGTCGTGTTCCATTTACGTTTCTCGTAGTTTGTACCAGTTCCAGGTCCACGGTCGGGCACCGCGCCACGTACCGGGGCTTACGACCAAATGGAACAACTTTTTACCTATCGGAAATTCCACTTTTGCTACCACCGAAATTTCCGAGTTTTTTTCGTAAATGGAAAGCGCCCCCGGTTTATTATGTAAACATTGATTTGCGTCATCAGTATGGAATTTCTGTCGCTGAGTCGCAGACGTTCCTCCTCGCGAAACGTCCCCGGCGGCGAGGAGCGAGGAGAAACAGATGTTTTCGCAGGCTACTTAAGGTGTAAGAAAGAGTGAAAGAAGAGGTGACAAAGACAGAAGAGATCAGAAAGAAACGAATTGCCTGCTGGTGGTTAGAACATACTACTAATTTATTAACAAAATAAGGGGAGACATACACATGTAACTGGGGCACTTTGAGTAGTAGACCAATCAAGATAATGACATAATTTGAAAAAGGATTTGCAACTTTACAACATTATGGATGATGGTAAGATGCCACCATCATCAATATAGATATGCTGCCTCTGATCAGAGTTCCATCCCTAATCCTTGCATCTGGAGCATCATAATTATAAATCGGCTTAAGCCGTTGTAGTGGCTGCCCTTTTATAGTTATGATTCTGATTGGTACATTTTATACTACAAACACAACAAAAATTCTTGTTGTTTACACAGGATACACCATAACAGTTTTGCTTAATTTAAACTTGAACTTGTTGTTGTGTGAGTAATAAAGTTACAGACAATTATTGAGCTTCGAACTTCTGACTATACTTGACTGACACTTGAACTATTTACAATTATAACTTGAAAAAAAAATTGCTTCGTTGGAACTTATGGTACATAACCCTGGGTGTCTTGAAAACAAAGACCCCTAAGACCCCCTACGATTAGGGTTTGGTCAAAATGAGTGAATCACCTTCCGGGTCAGTTTACCCAGTATTAAGACCTAAATGGAACCTGATTCACTCATTCCTAGCCCTAATTTATAAAGTTCAGAGTCATTCGGTTGGGGCTCTTACGGATTTTAGGGGTCTTTGTTTCAGACATCGGGGTCTTTGTCAGGGTCTTTGTTTTCAACACACCTGGATGGTCCCCTGTAATTTTGTGTTACTTTGACTTAAAGAAAGGGTAGTTGGATAATGCACATCTTTATAGATATAATAATATCAACTGATTTTGCAGACCAAGAGGAGGGGGCACATTCCTCCAAATGTACAGCCCTGTTTAATGACAGCCCCTGCATTTGCATTTATGTTATGTAGCTGTTGGCACTGTTTCATAAATAGAAATCTATTTTCAAATTGCAATAGAGGTAATTCACGTCATAGAGGAGCTCCGGCGAGCGAAGCGCGCCAGCGGAGCACCATGGGTAATAAAATTTGGTAAACCATCCATCCGAGAAAATTTGGTTATGACGTAGCGTACGCCCGTACACTCTTTGCGGGGGAGGGAAGGGAATCAGGTGTCAGCCCGTCCGGGGGAGGAGCATGGTATAAATCGCGCGATGCATTTGTGCAACCCACCTGTTTCTTGGAGGGAAATCGCGCAAGAAATGACGTTGCTGTCGTCGCGTTCAAAAACATGTTTACTTCAACGGAACTACTTCATTGCATAAGAATTTTGTGTCCGGAGAGCTCAGTTTCTAGTAAACTGTTTCGAAGAAATTGTTATGGCAACAAACAATAGCGGATTGGATTCAAACTATTTGCTTGTAAGTGAAAAGCGACGGGAAAGAGAAGAAGAGAAAGGCATAGAGTAAGAATTAACAGGTGCGCTAGCGAAGA
>BOPM01000236.1:104311-124203 GCA_022179025.1 Porites australiensis
GGGGGGGGGGGGGGGGGGGGGGGGGGGGGGGGGGGGGGGGGGGGGGGGGGGGGGGGGGGGGGGGGGGGGGGGGGGGGGGGGGGGGCTTTTAAAGGGGGGGGGGGGGGGGGGGGGGGGGGGGGGGGGGGAGGTTGGCCTGGGCGCAGCTGTAATTGACCGATGCATGAATAAAAAGATCATCTAGATGCTTAAAAGAATTATTCTACATTGAGTGCAGGGTGTGCCAAAACCCATGTCAGATTGTCCATGATAGGTAAAAAATCAGCTCTGACAAGTAGAACTCCAGCTTTACTTGTCTGTGCGACAAGCACATTTTTAAGTAGAAAAAATACAAATTAAAGTAGAATTAAAATTTCTGTTGTAGTTATACAAGCAAATCTCATTCTTGACAAAATAAGGTTAAATATTCTTTTAAACTTCGCCCTTCCGTGGCTACTTCATTTGTTTTTACGAGCTCCATTTCAGGTCTAAGTCAAAAAAATTTACAAGGATAATAATGTGATAAAAAAGATTAAATGCCCAATTGTTTCGAGTTTCAAACAAAACTTTTTGGACAAGAAATCTTGGGTTTCGGACAACCAAATTCAATATAATGCTTGTCCGAAGGATAAGTGGATAAGAAAATTTTTCTGTTACTCTGGAGTGTAAATAAAAGTTAAGGTGTCTAACAATTTTATAGAAATCCGGATGGAAGGGGGGTCTTTGAACTTGGAAATCCTGAAGGGAGGGGGGGCTCAAGCAGTTTTGGAAATTCAGGTGGAAGGGGGGGGGGGGGGTCAAAAATCCGTGCCTTCCGTCAGCAGAATGTTCCTTTGACTTCTAACTATATGATATAAAGTCAAGCAAAGCATTTAATCTTGTTCACTTCTTCTAAGAAAGTGGAAAATACATAAAATAAAGATTAAGAAAGACAAAGGTTCCTTCAGATCTGTTTTTCACCGCAAAAGACCAAGAATCTGCTGAAGACAAAGGTTTGTTTTGTTCTAATACAAGAAGTTGTTAGTTGGTTACAACTTTTTTAAGAGAGTGCAGAGTCACTACCAGTTTATCTTTGTCACTAAAATAAAATTTATGAATTATTAATGTGATGTTATAAATTATTTGTGAGAATCATTTGATTGACATTTTGATCGTAAACATTTTGTTATTCCTTTTATGGCGCGATAAATATATATCACGTGACTAGTTTTACATGTGCTTGTTCGGCATGTCTTCGCATTAGGTTTTGGTTGATTGTATGCGAGAATTCGAGAGTTAAATTATGACGATTTTTTACTACTGGTTTCAAGGATTAAAGCGTTGAAATTAAAACCAGCGAGTTTCCATTTCTTACACTATTAATACCCAAAATAATTGGGCAAGCAAGAAAATGAGCCGGGCAAGTAAAACTGAAGACGTGCAAGAAAAGCAAGAAAAAGTTTTCAGTCCAAGAGTGTTTTGGGCATACTCTCTGGGGTCGGAAGGTGAAATTCTTACACCATGGTCTGTGGTTTCATTAAAAATTGCAGTAACAGGAGAATAGTGTAAAGTAACAGGAGAATATTTTGAAAGAGCGAAGCCCTAAGTTCCCCGGAAAGAGTTTCAAAACATTTTTTCTTCGAATTAACAGGCATATTGATAATTATCATCGACTTCTAACCCTGTTAAACACGGCTAGAGTTGTGGCATACCAAAAAGTGAAAATAAAATAATTCTTAATAGAGTGTTTTCTCATGACGTCACGGCGGCCATATTGGTGTCCCAAAACCATGAAACGCTGGCCATGTGGGTGTCCAAAAACCAATCCTGTGGGAGTTGAACTCTTTTCTAATGCAAACGCTTTTTTTTTGTTCCAATAAATTTGCATAGATGCTGGCCACGTGAGTGAAAACGCTCTATAGGCTTTAACTTAAATTCAATATTTTAAATATGTTTTCAACAGTGAAAGCACAAGACCTGAGAAACTTCCAACAACCGTCTCTGTTGGCAACACGTGCTTGCTCTAGACGGAACACATTTAAACAAATTAGCTATGAGCGCAAGACTTTGCTTGTTTGGTTTAATGGACGATTTGTCGAATATCGATGAGTATCTCTTCTTTGTTTCCTCTGCAGGCACAATTTATAATGTGCTGTTTCAGTTGTCATTGTTAAAATCGAAAAATCTCAAAATTTGCATTTTTTTAATAGTAATTTGATACTCTGTCATTTGTATACGGTAAAAATCACCAAATTTATTTCCATAGCAGTTCACAAAGAAATCATTCTCTTTATTCATAAAGGTGTGCTTGATCCTTATCGCATAAAATTTTCTTGTCGTAACTTTGCCTCTATGATTTGTTCATCAAGTACTTTATTTTGTTTCACATTTTGCCTTCATTAGTATTTATTCGTTTAATAATTTTTCGCGTGTAAATTAAAAAAGTGTCGAGCATACAGTCAACTCTTCACTCTTCATGATCAACAAACCATCTAATATTTTACACTTCCGCTGTTAGTTTTGTTGGGCTTAAAACTACTAGAATTTAAATAAGGTCTGTTTTGTATTTGTTATTTATTTTAATGGGAATGTAAAGAAAGCGGCTAAGCGCTAAAATTACGCATTTCTGGGAATGATTTCTTTTTTTCGTCTGATTTGTCTGAATAAAATAGCCATACTTCATCGAAATTTAGCCGGAGAATGATGCGTAGTACACGGAGAATTCTCCGATCTCCGATGCTTAATGAAACCCTTGAATAATGGTACAATCAAATGGCACAGACGTTCGGCACAAGTATAAGCTTAAGCTTTAAGTCAATTAACCACCTTGAACAGTTTTTATATTTTCCCGATTTTTCACTTCGATAGGCCTTTAGGGAAACTACCCTCCTACTGAATAATCTTGGCGAGTTTACACACACTTTTCTCAGTTGTTCGTTTCTATAATCCACGAGTCGAATCAAGGTTAACGTTATTAAATTTAGCGTGAACTCGCTACTGATGGCGTGCACCATTTTGTGTTATTACGCCAGATCGTAAATTTACCTTACAACAACTAAGCTACCTATAAAAAAAAAGATCTTACCTTACGATTTAGGATTAATCTTCAATAACATGGATTAAAAACCAATGAACAAAGCATGTGATAAAGTTCTAGAATTCCGCGGTATCAAAAGCCTTATACTTTCGACTTCAGACGGAAGCAACAGCAGCAGGTGCGGAGCATTCGTACCTTCCCATGAGACCCTGCGAGCCTCAACCTTACCCCCAATCTTCTCCCACCCCAAAAACCAGGAGCACATAACCCGGATTTACTCTCGTGTCACGGTTTTGGCGCGAATTTTGAATATCTTTTAAATTCCACAAACCAGTCAGCAAAACCTACAGACATGAAAATGACATTTTCTACTTTTATTAACGTTTAGTTTTCCTTTTCAAGGTGTCTTATACTTCGAATGCGCTCATAGACATGGTGGTGATTCTATTTTAACTCAAGTGTTAAAGTGGTCATTGAAAACTCCCGCGCCGGGGCCATGGAAGTTGAAGAAGGATCGTCTATAACCAAACTGAGTACAGTGAAGAGATACTTCAAGTCATGGAAAACTCAACATTCATGAATCCAAGGACCAATTTGTATGAGACATACTGGTGGCTGGCGCCGAAATATTTCAAACAACTTGCGTCGAGACCCACGTATCTCATCGCTATTGAATCTGGAATAATGCTTCTTATAACCGTCACAACATTTGTTGGAAACTTTCTAATCTGTTTTGCTCTGCTGCGAAATCCAAGACTCCGTACTGCTACAAACTTATTGATTCTTGTATTAGCAATCACCGATTTGCTATCGGCTTGCCTTACGCAGACTGTAGCGACAATAGTTCTGATGAAAGGAAAAAGGATCGTTGATGTCAACCCCCTAGATGTTCGAAGCTTTCCTTGTTTGTTGCAAGGTGTAATGTCTCCTGCTCTAATCGGCTTGTCGCTGCACATTATGGCTTTAACGGCCGTAAATCGCTATATCTGCGTAGTGCATCAAAGACTGTACAACAAGATCTTCAGCAAGAAATCAACTCTTTTCATGGTGGCAGCCGAAGGGATGATCATACTTAGCCTCGTGTCTATCTCTTGTCCCGCGGGATTCGCGAGGATCAAATTAGACCCGAGACGAGCAATCTGCTTTACGACCTTCAAACAACTAAAAACATCCCAGATGGTCTCGCACGTGTTTTTGGTTTTTACGGTTGCAGTTCCATTGATTATAATATGCCTGTCATATTTTCGAGTGTTTAAAGCAATAAGAAGTAGTTATTTCCAAGGGCAAGCCGACAACACTTCCTCCAAAACATCCGCAACAAATGCAGCACAGCCTATTTCTGGAGCAACGAGGATAAAAGAAGTGAAAATAACTAAGACAGTTTTTGCTGTCCTGCTTGGATTCTTAACCTGCTGGATTCCAGCCATGATGTGTAACTACCTGAGTTATAACATGGTAAATCCTCATTTTCCTCGCCAAGGAGAATTGTTCTTCACTTATTTTCTGTGTCTGAGTTCTTCCATTAATCCATTTATATACGGAGCCACAAACCACGCTCTCAGGAAAGAATTTCAGAGTTCTCTGTCTTGTCGAAAAATTCGCAAGCGAACTGTTGTGGTACCAGAAGCTACATAACTAATTAACACCGTGATTAACAATTGCTGCGTTGGGAGATGACTCAATAGACGACGGGTCGGTGACGATTCGTGCTTATACTTTTTAAACAGTCTTTATCATAGTAACACTTTGAACAACATCAATCTTTATTGAAGTATTCTTAGATTTCTAAATATTTTAATGTAGTGAGTGCCAAAACATTAATAATAACAACGATAAAGACTGTGATTTCTAGAGTTCCATTTACTCCGACTATTCCGAAACGAAATCGCTATTAAGACTGGTTCCATTAAATCTGCAGGCATTAAATCATGGCAGAGGGCATGGTCTGAAAACATCCGGTAATAATGAAATCTTTGGTTAATTTTAAGGTATTTACAGTTGAACCCTGTCAATTCGACCACCGTCCTGGTCATAATAACAAGGTGGTTGCATTAATGTGGTCTTCAAAATAGTAGAATAACTCGGTGAAACAATATGGTTGTAATAACGAGGTGGTCGTAGGACGGGATTACACTGTACTAACGACCTATTTAATGGCTAACTTCCAGTATTTTTGAGTCTTTTAAAGAAATTCATGTGAGATCCAGGTCTTTCGTTTCACTACAGGTATCATTGGATGAACAAATTCAGCAAAGATTGTGTATCGGCCTCTTCTGGAAATTTTTTTGGTGCTGACAGGCTATGATCATAGAGTCTAGTAATCTCGTACCCAGATCTCCCTCGTAAAACACAGTGAGATCTGGGTACGAGATTAAGAGTCTAGTATATTAATGACTATAAGCCCATGTTAACTTTGGTGATATTATCTACGTCTCTTCAATTTTTTTCGCCAGATTCTCCAGCCGGCGCTTCCCTCAAGCTGCTACCCCTCTCAAATAGCTGCTATGCATTATATTAGACAATTCGGCTTTTAAACACCTGGCACAGTTGTTTGAAGGCCGATTAGCGCTAAACTCAGGGTTAAATTTTAAATTTTTCTCTAGTATTTTTCTCTGTTATTTTTAAGAGCATCTAATCATCAACTTGTTGACAAAAAGAATTAAACTGAGCTTTCATATTTGAATTCAAATTTCACACTCTCGGTTGTCTTAACCCAGCTTTCGACAACCCGCCCCTGAGCTCCACAGTGTGTCAAGTCTTTATTCCTGACTGTATATCTATAATTGACACTGGCGAGCTATAAACTTCCTCTAATCATTACCCTGTGAATCTAGGATAAGGTAAATGTGCTTTGGGTAAGTTTCTGACTAGCTGTTATCAATGGAGATCCCTCCTCCTTTCCTGACGCACGCAAGCGAGTCTCTGCGCATGTCGTAACTGTCGTCCTTGTTGTTGTTTGTTGGCAGTAGTATCGCGGGCACAACAGTAGTATTTCTTTTACTCCCCCAACGTTGTAGTTTTCTTTTTACGGTGGCCCGGAACTCACTGCTTCGTACCACGTGAAGAAGAAATATAAAAAATCCCTGCAAAAATAAATAAAGGAGGCGTCAAAAGTTCTTTCCCCGTATTTGTATATTGTAGAGCGTGTCACGGTTTACCGTATAGCTATAGCGTACACCATAAAGGCGCTACAGATACAAACAAAAATCAATTAAATACTGCAATGCAAGCGATTGAGAAAGCAGCGTTAGCAGGCTGAAAACATGGTCCGTCCCTGTACGTGATTGCTGTTTTGCTTTTGACGGCTATAAACCGCGTTCTCCCTTTTTTCAACTTTGTAGCGTAAAGGTTTGTGTTTTTTTGAGCTATCGGTTTAAATTAGTCTCACATTCTGAAAAAAAATAGATATCAACTGTTTCCTTAACAAGAATGCTTTTGTATCAAAACGGATATATGAAATTGCATATATTTGAACTGCGGTAAAAAGACTATGTTATAAACTACGGATGCTTAAAGTTTCCTTTTCGTGTAAATAACTGTCTTTCATGTCATTCCACGTCTTAACGCTTTTGTACAGTGTTTTTAGTTATCTATCCTTGCTGTAAGCTCGTAATATCCCTTAAGGAGAAATTTACCGGGTTTTAAGCATAAGAACCAAGCGAGTTCTTGACATTATTGTTTGTAAGGGTAACTCAACATACCGTATTTATTCGATTGACCGCCCTTGGCGCTTATTAAATTTTTGGACCTTGAGAGTGGGCGCTTGTTCGAGGCTGGGTGCTTATTAAATTTTCACCATTTTCAGCAAGTGTAGTATGTTTATTTTGCAAGAAAATAATAAATGCTAATAACAAAACGCGACGAACTAACAAAGCAAGGCTTCTGTAAAATACTCTGAAGAAAACTTCGGCCTCGAGGAAGTCTCTTTTTGGAACTTATTCTCTTAAGTGGTTAAGTGGATGGGATGGGGGTGAGCGCTTATATGAGTATGATTGGGAGGAGGAGGGGGTGGGCGCTTATTCCAGACTGGGCGCTTATTAACTTTTTCTGCCTTTAGGATGGGCGCTTATATTCGAGGTGGGCGCTAATTCGAGGTTAGGCGCTTATTCGAATAAATACGGTACTAAACTGTGAATAAGGTATTTTTTTTAACGTAAGCATGCAAATCCTATACACCTTTTCATGCGAAACTTGTAATTAATACAACCCTAATATAGATTTAGCCAAGGCCAAAAGCCAAAAATTACCTGTAGACAATTGCAGATGGTAAAGAAGTACTGGAACACTATTCCAGTTAGGTCTGTCACACTCAGAACACCAAACACCCATGTAACACCCAATAACGGAAAAAGTACGACGCAAGCCCGCAACACTCGCCTGAAAAAGGGAATAAGCGTGTCAAGCAATTCGCATTTTTTAAATGTTAAGACGAGGAGTATGTGTAGTCGAGCGAGAGAGAAACGCGAGTGCATGTGAGAGCTCACGTCGTTTCCACGAGGCGAGGCAGCAGTGAAGGGGAGAGAGAAGTATAGTTACTCTTCTCAACAGTTGCAGTTGCGCACTGCACGAAAAATTTGATTTACACCAAATTTACTCAGTGCAAATTTGCTGCAAAAAGTGCAAACTAAGGTTAAATAAAGGACAAAGATGGTAAATACCGCATTTGCCCTCAAATCTACAACCCATGTAAACTGTCAAGCAAATGCGGTATTTACCATCTTTGCTTTTGATTTCCCCCTTGTTTGCACTTTTTTGCACCATATTTGCACCGAGTAAATTTGAGTAAATCCAATTTTTCGTGCAGATGTCACCGGTGTGGTCACATTTTTAATGGAATATTTTATTCTATTGTTATTTACTGTAACTTTACTCCAAAATAGCTCTTTTATTATATTGGTAGGGTCCTAGTATGGCGCGTTGGCGCTTTTGGATGTTTCCCCTCCACAGGATGTAATGTGTTGTAATTATTTGTTGAGTGAATGTCAATAAAAGGTAAAACGTTTATTGACTAGTTCTAGTATAACTGAGAAAAAATGGGTCTGCTCGTAGTTTACTAAAAACGCAACAACCTGATTAAAATGACAATACCGTATCTAGCTTGAAAATAAATGCACTGAAACTTTCGCATTTCAACCGCCCATTTAGGGACCGGTCGTTATTTATCGCCTGGGGGTGGGGGATGCAGAGGACTTTTGTTGCGACAATGGGGCCCTTACGTGATCCTCCCTTAAAGCATACAGTGTGCTTCTGATCCACCACATTTATTTTTTAAACAGTATAAACTATTAATGGCGTTGAATTGTGTAGTATATAATCGGTGTAAATTACGGATATATTAGATTGAAATGTTATATGGTCAAAAAGGGAAGCTGAGATATAGTACAGTGTTTCAGCACTTTTACTCACTTAAATTTGTTGCTCTCCGAGCTGACATTAGTAGGGTGTATAGTAAACAATTCTCTCGTGACTCGTGCAAGAACAAAGACATTTAACTGTAAATGAAGGAAAGACAAGTTTTAAGAGCAGCTAAAATCTGGCTCCTATTCTGGTTTGCAGGCTAAAATCAAGTTAGTAAGAGAGTTGTCATTACAAGTGGGTTTTTTTTTGCTAAATGACGCCTCTCTTGTTTTCGTCTTTATATCATTTGATCCACTGACATGGCGGCCATGTTGGGAGTCAATACAGCAGAATTTTTTCTCGAAGAAATTACATGAAAATGGAGTTAATTTTCCAGTGGAGAGGAATGCTTTTGTTCTTGACTACCAGCATGGCTTCCGTGACGTCACGTGCAAACCAGCAATATAAACTCAAGAACTGCCTTGTTCCAATATTGCCCAGTCCCCAGGCCTCAGTATACCGCGCGGCCTAAACGTTACGGGTCACGTGCTCTAGCGAGTTCCCGGCTTTAAGTCCAAATACATGTATATCAAACTTATTTTGCGCTCCTGGCTAGATATGCTTATTTTCGGTGACCATGCTTTTTATCACTGTATAGCTTCAGCGTCTGAATAAGTCCTTTGGCACTTGTTTTCCCCTTTAACTCAACAAAAGAAAAGGGCCGCAAAGCATTGCGTACGCTGAATAATATTTAAACTTACTATGGATATTATGAGAACTGGAGCAACGAAAAACCAAACGAATCCACTGGAAAAGGACAACCAGCAACTGTGGAAAAAGGAATCACATGAGATGCAGTAGAGACTAATGCACTAAATGATATTCCTGTATCATTCTCATCATTAAGTTTCTCAACCTGAGAACGAGGTCATGTGACATATTATTATGGATGACTCCGCGAGCGGGAAAGATCATATGAATTCTGTGTTCTGATTGGCTAATTGAGTAGGTAAGCTGGGCCTTTCTTGCCCACGCGCGCGACTTAACAGTGTTCTATAAGCCTTACTTGCTTATTCCAAGTCGAGACAATTTTAACGTCAGGCTTAAACAGGGGTAAACCACCTAGATTGAGTGGCACCAGCTAATGACGTTAACTTTCAGCTGGCCTTAAGAAGAAGAAAAAACTTACAAGCTGTCAGCAACATAACTGGTGATGCCTCCTTCAGTGGCGGCTGCCGTTAAGAGGGAGATTGATACCAGGGCCAGTGGGAAGCCTAAGGAAAAAAATCATTTGTCATCTTTCGTCTGATTACCCACGTTCGTGGTTCTGCGGTTGAAAATACAAAGGGCTCCAGGAAAGGGAAAAACGTTTAAAACATATAATTCCGTGTTTGGTATGTCAAACTGACTTTTTTCTGCCTTTGGTAATTCGTTGTTACCTCCAGTTTGTTTAAGGGAACGTTTTATTAACTAAAAGTAAAATTAGAGTAAATAAAAAGCAGACAATCTTTGCTATTCATGTGAAAATAATAAAAAAAATAAAGGTAAACTTCTGTAGTAATATTGGTTACTTAAAAAGCAACATTTTTCGAGAACGTGAAATAATGACTGAAAAATTGCAAGTTCTCCAATGTAAAGAAGTAAGACTAATAGTAACTTCCCGACTGAATTAGCCATTTTACTCTCACAAATAACTTCTCGCATTACAATCAAACAATGAAAGAACGTGTTCGAGCATCAAACGTTTGCCGATATACTGTGCACTGAGGACGTTGAAAAAAAACTATTCAATCCATGAGTGACAATTGTCATTACAATCGGTCTTTCCCACTGCCACCATGGCAACCTGGCTTGTATATAGCTGAGTGATTACTTAATTTATCTCAGACCATGTGGACTTTGAAGTCTTCTTGTCATCGTTGGCTGGATTAAACTTACCCCAGGAAAATGCACAGAAAGGCCAAATTTTGAAGTCGGTGTCAAATACTTTGACCACCTTATAGTACAGCGTCAAGCCCTCAATCAGCATCCAACAAAAAGACACTAGAAAGAAATAATGTATGGCAGCGGCTATTGTTGTGCATATGGCCTGAGAAACGAACAGTAAGAAGGGTTAGAAATGAGAGTCATTTTTTTTTCTTATTTCAGTGATCAAAAATCTAATTTATGGTTACATGAAAAGAAGTCAAAACTTTTAATTCTGTGAATCACGACAAAGCAGAATTTTAGAGATTTTCTTAAGTATTGTATTCAGGGCGCAGGTTGTATATGCTTCTAAAAAGTGATGTGTTTGGACACAATGCTCAAGACACAGGCCCCTTATAACTTTGGTATTTGTCTACTAATTATTAATTTTCAATAGCCCTCAAATCCAATATTTTGCCTAATTTTCCACAATTTTCCATGTTCCTCCAATTTTTACTCATTAAAAAAATGATCCAAGCATTCTCACAAATTTATCAAACCAATTTATTGACCTTATCTATACATCTTTGGATAGATTTGGGAAAAAAAATTGTAGAAATGGACAAAAGAAAAATAAAGGTACAAGAATCCCTCCTTCAATTAATTAAAGAGTGAATTTCATACAATCAGAAACTAGGCACGAAAGCAGGAGTCCAGGACAGCTTTGTGATCTACCAACAGTTCCGAAGTAAACTATTAAAGTCACACGTCACAGGTTTGAGTCTGCTTACTTTGAAATGAGAGTAACCAGTAGATACGTAGCTAGGGATAACAAGCTATTTCAGTTGCAACCAATTTTTTTTTAGTTTAAATCAAGTTAATAAGAAAGTTGTCATTACAAGTGGGTTTTTCGTTTTCTAAATGACGCCTCTCGTCTTCTTGTTATTATATCATTTGATCAACTGACTATACATGTACTCACTTTGGTCTGTGTGGCGTCAATTCCCAAAATGAAGATCAGCTGGGCAACAGCAATTGATATAACGAAGTTCAGTCTTATCTGTGTATCTCCCGCTTTGAGATTCCTAAAAACGTGTAAAGAGAGAGAGAGAAACGACCAGGTTATTCCTTATTCAGTTTTTTTGTTGTTGCCTTTTTGGCGGGAGTGGGGGCGCGGTAAATTACGTCCTCCTCCCTTGCCTATATTGCCGCACAGATACCTATCCTTTCTTACAAAGCAGTCAGATTTACTTACAGAAAAACTACGTATGCCACAATTGTGATGAATTCTCCCATCAAAGAGAAGGCACAGCCGATATGGGTGATCATTTCTAGCGCCATACGATGTTTAACGGGTATCTAAAGAAAAAATAAACGTTCTCTTTGAGCCATTAATAAAGCTTCAACTAAATGAAAACTAAAACCCTCTACAGTTAAGAATTTCTCCATCAAGGCCGTTAATTTAACTTAGCTCAGGGGTGTAGCCAGCCTATAGACCTGTAGGTCCTGGCCTATGTAGTAAATTATGCGTTGTTGGGGTGATCTAAAAAGCTTGAGAGCTCAAAGAGTTGGTGTGATGTCAGTGTGTACAAGTCATGCGCGCACTTTTCAGGATGTGTGGAGATGAAAGTCAGCCAGGCCTACAACTAGTCGAAAAGCTGGCTACGCCCATGCAGTTAGAGAGATAATGCTATTAAAAGTTATCACTGAGCTCATCTCTTAAAAATATTGACCTCGTGGTCTTTGAGTTGCATCAACACTGCAAAGTGAGTCAGATGATCACAGCTACAATACGTTCTTCTGCTGGTGTAGTTCTCAGTTTTGCAGCCTCTCCTTGACCAGGAGCCACTGGAGCCATTGAAGCCACCCCTGTTGAAAAAAGAAAAAGGATAGATAAATTAACAATAGGTTGCAAGCTGTTAGTGACGGTGCAATTGTTTCCTCTTGTGAACTGCCATATAGCCTAGTTAAAAGAAAAATATAAAGGAGAACAAATCTGTGAACATAAAACGAACGTTCTGTGTTCAATTTTGTTCTCAGGAGTAAAACTCTAGAGGAAGTCTTCAGGTGAAGTATCTCTTCGATAGACTTTCAAAGTAAGTAAAAATGGCTTTGTTTGGGCATTTAATAGCGAATTGATGTGCTTACATAATAGGCTAACCTAAATCCTGCTCGGATAACTAATATTTACTATTTTTCAGGTTGACTATAATGGGTTTGTGTGAATAGGTAATTATGTTCACGTCTTAACTGCAAATGGTATTGGTGCTATTATGAGGGTACAACTCGCGTAAATAGTTGTCCTTCAAAACAAACCTAAAGGCAAGAGAGAATATACATTTTTTTGCATATGGTTCTGGTCCGTTTTTTACTAACATGACAAAAAGCAAAAAAAAAAACTAAACTGATGTAACACTTAAACTTACATCATGGAAAAATTCCAGAAAACGCATTCCGGCTTGCTCGAACGCAACGTCGGCTAAAAAAAAAAAAGGATTAACAAGTTGGGCCTCCAAATACATTGCAGTCGAAATCCGTTAATACAGACTCTGAGGGGGCATAGAAAGTGTCCGTATTAAACGGGTTGAATTTGAAGTAAATAAGGGATTTCTTTATTTTCCCCATGGACAAAGCAAACTGTCCGTAACAATGAGGTGTCCGTATTAAGCGGGTGTCCGTAAAACAGGGCTTGACTGTATTAAAGAATCCATCAAACTGAAGTAACTACGTTGGCCTTGAACCAAAGTGTTTGTTTTCCTTAAAAACACTCCAATTCGCTTCATGTGAATATCAAGAAGGTGGAGCGAAGCCTCAATAAGAAGCGGAAGGGATCATTCACGTACTGTACTAGACAACCGTAGGTATTGCTATATAATCAAAGTTTATAACCAATTAATAAAAATTACCTTTAGATGACCGAAGTCAAATAATGCTCTTCCTTGAAGTGGGTACTTTAACGGTTCCACAGCAATGGCGAAGATATGAGATCCTATATATCCACTTTCAGTTGGAATTCTTTTTTCCAGTGAATGAAATGAAAAATAATAATAGTAAAAAGCATAAACTGAACTCACAGTCGGAGGTAATTAAAGTTAACTTTTAAAGTTCTGAATGTGTTTCGTTGAAATATTTCCTATGAACAGTTTAGACTTATATTAGTATTACAGTCTGCCGAACCGGGACTAAGGCGAGTCTAAACCTTAAAATTGTGTTACGCTGAAAAGATAACTTATATTGAAGGAGTAAGTTGAAAACTCTCTAGTATGTAGAACATTTTTTAACATGGACCCATGGTCTTACCCATCAAGGAAAGTTTGAGCCTCTGAGGGAAGCAATTTGTGGAGGTTGCTGTACACAATGGCTGCCATATAGCCACCTAAAAGACAAGAAATGACACTGGGCCGGAATTGAATCTCCAAAAAGATTTATTGCTAATCTGCTGTATTTTAACAAGGTGGAAATAAATTGCACGCCTTTCAATTTAGTTTTTCCAAACTTATGCGCTGGAGATCTGACCTACTGCCTTCGGCTCAATTCAAAAAGAGGTGACTTGTGACTTTGTGTTGGTGACGCGAATTTGGAGCGAGACGCTTTTATGAGAACTAAATCAGGTTACGAGCACTGGAATATATATAAACAGAATTAAGTGTTTCTTTAGTTACCTTTTTCGTGAAACATACTGGCAGGAAGGCGTATGTGAACGTCGCTCTCTTGAAGCCGATCACTGTGAGATCTCGAAGAGCCAGAAACAACTAGGTCTTCAGAGTTTGACTGAACCATCTTCATTATTATTACTACAACCAATATCAAGAGGCAGAAAAAGAGTTACTTTCCAAGGGAAACTGTAGATATTTTGTAGCTGTCTCAAGTACTTCGCACAAGGGTGAATCAATCACCCGGATGAACATAATCACGTGTCTACGTATTTCACTGCTGAGCTCAGACCTCACAAAGACCCTCATCAGTACATTGTCGAAAATACTTGAGTTCACTCATGTTCGAAGAGGAGGGGGTCGTATGTTTCTACAGACCTGCAGTTTTGCGGAAATCTTTATATCAATCAGCAGTAAGTTTCGATACGGTGTTGCGTTTTATTAAGTTTTTTAGTGCATTTTTGCGGTTTTCGCAGCCCTTCCATTCTAGATTAACCATTCGCGAGTTTACGCAGCGACGTTTTTCGGCGACGCAAGTCAACTGGAAGTGGACTTTTTTCACTCTTGAAACGTGATTTTAAACAAATATTTGGCCAAATCGTCTCTATAAGAGTAAATACACTTAGCAATACAGATTAAGTAGCATCAAGGCGTATAAAGAGAGAAAAAGGCTAACTTCCGGTTGACGTGCGCCGCTCAAAAAACGTCGCTGCTTAAGCTAGCTCACCATCTCGTACCCAGATCTCTTGTTGACGAAGTCGAAGGCGAGATTCGCGCCTCGGCTTCGTCTATGAGAGATCAAGGTACGAGATTATTATAGTATATCACATAATAGCATGATATGTCACATTTTGTTAAAAACTGAATCATTGGATAATGCAATTCTAGAGCTCTGATTGGCTTAGCCATCATGGTACATGAGCTATTATACCATGCTCTCCAAATAAGGTAACAGTACGCGTCTGCTCAAAATTAAAAACAAGCTGAAAATCGGTTGTTTTTACAAAGAAAGTCGGGAAGAATTCTCCATATTTTGTGGGCGTTTTTAAAAGTATTATTCCACCCGCGTTTGTTAGATATGAGATGCTTATAGCTCTCCCATCACATATCCAACGCGAACTCGTGGAATAATTCTTAAATATAGTATATCATATAATAGCCTGTACCAAGCTGTTTCCCGCTCTGCATGAAGGTATCGTTCGCTGCTGTTAACTGACGTTTCGCGAAGGATTTTACGAACACTTCTAGAGCATGCGCAGCAAACAGGATGCTCGTATTCTCTTTTGATGCCTTGAAGTTGCTTAGCAGTTCATCCGTCGCGTTAATAGCTTGCTGAAATAGATAAAATATCTCTTATATTAGACTGAGTAAGCCTTCAAACTGAGTTAAGACGAAAACTTTATGTTTTAAACATAGTTTTAAACTAGTCCCACAATTTTTCATTTGGCAATGGTCACGTGACAGCCGGCTGTGCTTTGTCAGCGTAGACTTATCTTACATTTTACCTTTTTGGCGCTGATTTATCCATAGCTAAATTCTCATAGAAGAACAACAACTGACAGGGTGATGGATGGTGTATAATCACTAACAGAGTGACAAGAAAAAACGTACCAGTAGTGAAGAAGGATTGGTCTCGTTAAGATATCGAATCAGCTTCAAATAGGCGTCAATCTGAATTAAGCACAAAATTAACCTCAATTATTTTCACAGAAAAGTCGCAGTTTACCGAATCAAAATATGAGTCGAGAGTGTTAGGAAGCTGTTAATATAAATTTAATTTCATTTATTTCGAAAAAAAAAAACGGGTGAGAGAGGAACAAAGTTGCAATGAACGAATAACGGATATGAACAACTATACCATAAAATAAAAACTCTATTCAAAGCTTACAATTAACGAGCTTTTGTAGGGAAACCACAGCCAATTTGAATAGTCCTTCAAAAATCTCTGTATTAAATACTGCTCATGATATATTACGCGCCCACCCCCCTCGCCAAAACTTGCAAATAAGCGCTCACTAGAATAAGCTCTGAAAACCTTATACACACAACTAGTACATACCCTAGTCTTTGAGGATTGCCGAATTCCTCTTTTACAAAGTTTAAGTTTCGATTCAGTTCATTTAAGGAACAAGTAAATAAGCCCTCGCCTCCCGCCTGGCACCGACGATAGAGCACTGGTCCTCCGTTAAACAAGCGTCTCTCTTTTGGCGCCAATATTGAATAAGCATCTGGACAATTTTACCAGGAAAGACTGTACTAAGAGTTCAACTACTTCCGGTCTTTTTAGCTGATAAAAGGCACGCAGGTTTTAAGTTCTTTATGTTTGCTCGAGCTCTCTAATCTCCTCTACACGACGTTTGGGCATCACCCAAACCAGGATCCTGCCCAAACTCATTCTCTAAAGTAAGGGCCTGTTTACATGGAGGTCGGGAACCCCAGATAGGTGAGGTAACATGCGGCCGGTCACCCCACCAATCATGTAAACGTGATCAAGTTAAAATGAGAGATTATTTGGACAGGCGGGTTACCCCACATAAACCGGGTTACCTCACCTACCTGGGATCCTCTATCTCCATGTAAACAGGCCCTAAATGGCGCCATCTCGTTGTTATCGCGTTAGTATTAAGCATTTTAATGTACGTTTTTAGACTAATATACTCATGCATGTGCCGAAATGATGTTTCCGCCCGCAAAATTCTCTCCAGTTTGGTCGATAATAAAAACAATGTACGATAGCTTTAATCACGCTGTCGTCACCTGTTGATATTAATGCGCCAACCAAAAGCGCATTGGTTCCTGAGACCAAAGATTCTTTTGTTTCAAATTCGAATAACAAAAACAATGTTTGTAAACAGTGATGTCTTCTACAGGCCATTCACACGATGGCGTCATTTTACTACTACAAATTTACCACCAAAATCCTTTTCCTTTTTCCTTTAATATTTAAGTTTTGCAATCCCAGCGAGATTTTTAAAAATAACACACGTCCTTATTCGCAGAAGAAAGTAAAAACCTGAGGGATTTGGCCAGACAACATTTTCACATAGGCCATTATAATGCACCTTATACACCCCCAAAAGTTTGCATAGCCGTAGTCTTCGATTTCTCTTAGGACGACTGTACTACACAGGAGAAATTGGAAACAATGTCTTTGCAAAATTTGGGGGGATAAACAAGGTGCATTATGGTCTACGCAAAAATGGTGAATTGTAGTAAAATGACGTCATTAGGCAGCTTCTGTCAATCATCTCTTACCAGTCCTCTCCGGTTGTTATTGTCAGCTTCAGTTGGATGCGACGTTTGTAGGTTTGAAGATGTCGGTTTATTGGAAGAGGTGGAAGTGGTAGGCGGTGCTGTTAAAGGAACTAAGCCGCACAAGTTAACTTACCGTATGTTGTAGATTGGCAAATCAAAATGAATAATAGTACTGAAAGACCACTTATAGCTAGGCAACAGCGTTAACTTTTTGTACCCCATTGAACTAGTTAAAGGAGCTGTGTCACGAAATTCAGCCAAATTAGGTAATTACAAAATGCCCGTTATATTAAGAGAAACATAAAAATAACCGCTTAAAACATTAAGGAAAGGTTAAAATAACACAACAGAAACAACAGATGCGACGGATGGGCAAAACTGAAGAAGACTGAAACGGTTTGAAATTATGTTTTTTTTTTAGTCTTCCGGCGTCATAACGGCGGGCATTTGGAACTGAGGCGAATAATATCATTCGTTATACCGGGATGTTAGTTATAAATTTGTTAATTGTAAAGCTTCAACCGATTTGCTCTTAAAAAGAGCGCTAACCAAAATACTACAACCTTAAAAGGTACGATGCAACGTTACCGGCTGCTGAAGATTGTTAATTTATAGTAACACCTTTGCAGCTTCATGTAAGGGAATCTGGAATCCGGATTCCAAGAAATTGTTGCTGTGGAATCTGGAGTACTGAGCTTTGAACTACGGAATACTGCTCAAGGAATTTGGAAGCTCACCATCGATTGGAATCCAGAATCCAAGTTCCACTTGCAAAGATTCCGGAATCAATGGCGCGGGATTCTCCTACATGGGGCAACCTTGGAATTTAATGAGATTTGAAGACGAGCGCGAGACTTAACTGACTAAAGGCATGAAAGACTTACCAGACTGGCAAATATATCGTTCAGCTATGTCGCAGTGTTTAGCTTTCAATGTGTCAAAATTTTCCTGAATAATAAAGCATCTTTCATATAGCAAGTTTTTCACATGAGTGCAGTTTAGTATCGCACTTAATGATCCATTACAAAACGTTTGCTTGCCATCACTCCATAAGAGTTTGTCTTTATATCGAAGTCCAGTCCAGTATCTCTTGCCTTGGCCAGATGATGCCTTATAGAGTTTTTTCTTTGTTGAATTAAATAAGTCAATATTATCAATTTTTGCGAGAATTTTACTCTCCCGCTTACAAGCTTTTTTTGCTTGTGACCATTGTTTACTGATGTCAAATTCCTTGAACTCATCTACCGTGGTAGATGCTTGTAAGGCAACTGCAAAACAAAGGAAACTTACTAAATTAAAGGACTAGTATCGATTTTTTACACTACCAAGTTCTACGTAAGCTTCTTTTAATTTCTAGTTTACAAAACGAGATTACCATTTGCCTCAAGCCTCTGTTTCAAAGCGAGGCTAAGATCGAAGTTATTGATATGAAAATTATCTGTTTTACTCTCATGCGAATAAAATTCCTTTTCGTAAAAAGGTTTCGCACTTAGCCTCGTTTTGAAGCGAGAATTTTTGGAACTCGGAAATGGCCCATTTATCATTCCTTGATAGCTGCGAGTCTTACGATGAGTTTGGGCAAAAATACTCCACTGTAATATGTAAAATGATATAGCTATGAAACTAAATGAGCTTTTATTTGACTGCTATGATTGCATATCATTGAAGGTTACGTCTTCGATAGGTTCATTAAAACCTTAGCATAGGTTGAAAGTCGAAAAAAACAAACATCCAAAAACCACAATTTGAAACGTTGATTAGAATCAGTTTTAAGTTGTTTGAACATTTGTTATTATCCCGTACTTGGTGCCTGCGGAGTTCGTTTTTTTACCATGTGCTTGGTCGGACAAGCTTGTTGCATTTTACTAGACAAAATTGCCTTCTAAATGTGTGAAACCCCAGTACATTACATCATTATCATCCAGATGAATATAGCCTAGTTAGTCGGACGGACTTCAGTGATCTTCACCGACAGCGACTGGCGTTTCCCCAGCCTTTCTTTGCGGAAGCCATCATTACAGTCGCTTATATCATTACTCAATGGCTCAAACCATTTACATAAACTTTTTGTGTTTAGTAGAAGGAACTGGAATTTGTATAACTTATGGTGTTTTAATTTCTCAGATTAGTGTTAAAAGGATCCTATATCACCATGGTTATTCAACCTACTTATTTGCAATTGCTAGCTCAGAAACTCTAGGAAAATGGGTACAAGTTTTGGGCTCAGTGAGCTCTGGGATCGTTTGGGCAGACAAGCGTTACGTACTTATGATTAGTCGATGGTATTCAACGGAACCATTAACCAATCATATTTAAGAGCGGATGTCAGTAAATATTGACCAGAGGTCTACAAAAGTGAAAAATCGAAAATTCTCAAAAAAATTCACAAAGTAGCACTAGGTAAGCTATTAACATAAATGTAATTTTTACTTCGATCCGATAATTATTTTCCACGTACGGGGGGGTTATTGGTTTCGCGGCTCTCGGACCGGGTCTTCCAGGCCCGAGACCATGTGTCACAAAAAAATCGTTTTAAAATTCAAATCCATTGTAATGCGGACAACAAATAACTTATTCAGAAAAGTACTTAATTGCACACATTCTAAGTGGTGATTTACTCAGTTTGAACGAAAGAGTAATATTTTGGAGATTTTTCATTATTTTCAATATTTTGAACGTTTTCGTTCAATGAAAAAATGGCAAATTTCAAAGCCCAAAATCGTCGACTGGTACCTCGATTTCAGTAA
>BOPM01000236.1:132566-145200 GCA_022179025.1 Porites australiensis
GACTAATTGTGGCTCTGTTGAGGAGAAACCTGCCTTTGTTTACTATGGATTTCATCATTTCTCGTTTAATTTTTACAGCAAAATAAACATGTGATAAACTGAAAAAGAAATTATTCATTTTGCAACGTTTACACATAATATACACATTTCATAATTTGTTGCTTTTTTGTTTTTTACCCCCACAGAAGGAACGCCTTTTCCGGTTTCATATCAAATTTTCAATAAAACAGGAAGGATAAAAAGCCCAAACTTCCCCGATCTTTACCCGGACTACATCATCCGACTTTGGAATATTACAGTGCCTGATGGTCATCTTATCAAGCTCAACTTCACTTACTTCGACGTCTCGCCCTCGCGGATCTGTGACAGGGATTTCGTGCAGATTCAAGATGGCCCCCATGTAACCAGTGACGTCATCGTGCGTATGTGCGGTCGCGTATCACCAGGGGAAACCGTGTTTTCAAGCGGTCAACATCTGCAGATCTATTTTGAAACAGACGTCACATTCTCAAAAAAAGGATTTGATGCGTCCTTCGAAGCTGTTAGTGAGTAGCTTGTTAATTAATGTTCATCCATGCAATGAAGTCGGTCGAAAAAAATCTTAATTCGTAATTAGCGGATTTATTTCCATTGCCATGATTTGTTTGCAAGATCGTTTGGGCATGTCATCACGGCGGCCATATTGGTGAAAAAAAAGCGAAACGGGGACGATATTGGTACACCAAAAAGACCCTGCCCTGTTGTGCTTGAAACTAAATTCTTTTGTAAAATCTTGCTTTTGTTTCGAGAAGTGTTCAAACAGCTACAAATCACGTGAGTGAAAACGCTCTGTTGGTAATTACAATTATTTATAAACCATTAAATCATATCTCTTTCTAAATCTTTTTAAATCATACGTTCAAAAGCAAGAAAAACATCTATCATTCATCAACCAAGCCAGTGTCCATTTAGCAAATAATTTGCAAGGCATGCGCACCTAGAGGGAATCGATTTAACCTAAAGGTATAATACGTGGAGTTTAATTTTTTTCTAGGTTTAACACAAGATTTTATTGCGAAGAAAGAACATTCTAACTGTCCGGGTGAGTCTTGTATTTGTTTGTTTGTTTGTTGTTTTGTTTTTTGCCTTTAAGCCATATTCTTGATTAACGCCTATTGGCTAACGAGAGGGATTAAATTTTCTTACTTCAATACCTTCCTTTTGCAATCCACCTAGAGTTTACTCATTATTTACACGCAAGGTTCGGACAATGTTTGAAACTACGAGCGGTTTATGCGACCAAGCCTGCATGAAAGTCACGTTTTAGTAACCTTTTTTTCTCTCTGGTGTATTTAGTGTAAAAAATTTGATTGAAATGTGACGGGCCATTTAAGCCCCTTACTTATTTTTGTCACTCAAATTTGAATTCCTCGTATACTTTGTTGCTTAATTGCATTCCCTCCCCATCCATTTCCTTATTTCCTTACTTCCGGTTATTTGCTTCAAACTCTCGATAACTCGAACTTTTCTTGATTTCCCTTGAAGGTTCGAGTTAGTGGGAGTCGACTGTATATAATATTCACCGGGCCTGGTGAATATAACCGGAACAAATAACCGGAAGTAAGGAAATAAGGAAATGGATGGGGAGGGAATGCAATTAAGCAACAAAGTATACGAGGAATTCAAATTTGAGTGGCAAAAATAAGTAAATACAAAGAATTGACTCGGTTGTTTTGAAATAACTTCAAAGTTTCGGACTCCAGTACCCTAGTTTTTTCTCCACTTGTCACGCACTCGTAGCATGGTTCGAATTATCGAGGGTAAGATTGTATAGTAATGATCTGAAGGGAAACAAAAATTACTTCGAGTTATCGAGGGTCCGAGTTACCTAGGGTAAAATTACAGTAAATGTATGAAGGAAATCCAGGGAAAATCGACTTTGGTTCGAGTTAGCGAGGGTTCGAGTTATCGGGATTCACCTGTACTTGTGAAAGCTCTACCACTGGGCTACAGGACACTCACAGGAGCTAAGACTAGTAAACTAGATCTATGCGACAAACATCTTGCATACTGCTAGTACTGGAGTATTGATAGTGGTCTTTCCCACGAATTTGCTAAAGCTCAGTGGTAGAGTATCTGGACAAATTACCAAAAGGTCATAGGTTCGACTCCTGTGGGAGTGATTGCAATTTTTCTTCAGAGCCGCCTGTGACACTGACTTAAAAAAACATGGTTTTAATATGTTGAATGTATTTCAGGTTCAAAGGAAAACCCAAGGGAATGCACTTGTCTTCAAGTTATATCTGGCCGCAAATTTTATCTTAGGGTGAATTGCTCCAGCTTGAAACTCGCTTCTGTTCCAACCAGTAGTCTTCCCAACATTTCAAGTCTACTGTGAGTATTTAATGAACTAAAAAGCCACAGAAACGTAGCATAGGTTACGCAGTTGCTGTAGTAGTATTAGTTGTCAGAGTAGTAACAAACAAAAACCTCGTTCATTTCCTTCATTAGAAGACTAAGAGGAGCTTCACGACTTTTTGTTTTTGTTTTCAGGGACATGTCAAACAACGAACTACAACTGATTGCAAGTTCCAATTTTACGGGTCTAAGCAACCTAATTGTTCTGTAAGACTCGGAAATTCACTCATTTTTTTTTTTTTTTTGGTCAATGAAACACGCTTTTGCATGGCAAAAAATCACTTTTTACTTGCAGGATTCTAGCAAACAACAAGATTGAAAGGGTGGAAAATAGGAGTTTTGCCAGTCTAACATTACTTAGTGAACTGTAAGTGTGCACTGAAGAAAGCTATTATGCACTGCCTTGGGACAATACTGGGTTTTAATTTCCAGTGATGCTGGTGACTAATTTTTTACAGTTCACATAATCAGTGATGTTACAGAGTTTCTACAGACCTCTGATTTAAGATAAGGGGACACCCCTCCCTTCCCTTCCCTACACCATCAACATTACCAACCCCATTTAGGTAGACTATAGACTGCCCAAACTTTATGGAAGATCGTTGGACTTGGAATTTTATAAGAGAATGCATAAAATAAACAAAATACGTTCTAAATTCCACTGAAAAAATTAAAATAAAAATGACTCACCCTGTGTTCGTGTTTCTTTCTGTCTGTTCGCTTCTAGAGCCATTTGGAAGCCGTTTTATCGAGTTTTAGATTTTGAATTGTAATAACAATACGTTTCAGTCTTATTGTTAGTACAACTATCTTCTCTCATCATTCATCCTTAACTGCATAAGGACAGGTCACGAAACAGTACGTAATTTCCAAGTTGCTATTGGCATTATGAACCCTTTTAAGAGGTGATGGAGACGATAGGAGGAACTAACTGGGCATGGCTATATATTATAAACTGCAAGAGAGCATAGGCGTACGCGCTATTTTTTGCCAGGGGGGCGGTAAACCATTTGCCCAAAAAATTTTTGCAAGTTGCCCAAAACAGTCGAACAGAAATTAGGGCAGATGCAACAACATAGGCCGTAATGGCATATGAAAATGGCTCGATACAGTTTTTCACGGTCAATACCTGCCAAGTTTGAGCATAAACTACGTCGCCATAAACAAACATTGCCACCACAGTTACTGTAAAAATTGCCACCACAGTTGTATTAGATAAAGGTGAAATTTGTTGTGATCAGGGTTGCAATGACATGAGAGTTGTCATAGCAACGAAATGAAGGCATTACCTATTATACTTGCAGCAATATTTCTCTGTGGGAACTGTTCTTCTAAAATCGATCACAGGAGCTTTTTCCTCCCATAGACGCCTCAATGTTCGTGAAGTTAAAACGAAATCTGTAAGAGCGTTATCGAGTCATTTTGGGATAAAGTTTTTTATCGTTGGAAATACGGTACAAAAAAGGAAAATCCTGATGTTTGGCCGTTATCTGTAGAAAACGATGCGCTTTTGACATGCAATTTCACCTTATAGTAGTTTCAATCTTTTTAAAAACGTGGGTGAAAGATCATGGAGATAGCTTCGGCCAATTGCTACAAGGAAGGATTTGATTAGTATGTAGCATGGCGCTCTTGTTAGCGGTTTTGTAAACATTTCAGTCTACTGCAGTAACAAATTAGTGAATAATTTTTAAACCGCTCAATAGAGTTTTTTGAAAAAATTAAGATTCTTCTCGCATTTCAAACTGTGAATTAGTCAGCCACTTCTTCACTTTCGGACCCATTGCTGATGCTATCTGCCATACACTGTTCTACGAGCGGAGATGATTCTAGAAAGTTAGGCGGAAGTTTATTGTAATAAATTCACGAGTGGAAATAGCCCATTGCAGTACAGTGCCCAACAATAAAAAAAATCAGCATATGATACCTTTCCCTTATAGCCAGAAACTTGTCATCTGCTAGGCCGCCACTGGATTATAACGCCGACTTCAGGTTAAAATAGAAAACATTTATCTCTTCAAAATAATAATAAAAACATGGGGACGTCTTTAAAAACTGGCTTTGCCCAAATTTTCTCGTGTTGCCCAAAAAATCTGAGTTGCCCAAAATTTGGGGGGGCTGCAGCCCCCCTCGCCCCCCCGGCCCGTACGCCTATGCAAGAGAGGGATCAACATGAAAAAAGCAGGACTAAAAGTGCATGAACTCTATTGGACTTAATCCGCGTAAAGTTAAACTTTTACCCCCGACAGAAAAGTTTGGGCAACTGCAGGCCTAAACTCCTTAACAGTCCCCTCCCCAAATATAAAACTCGTTATCAGGCTGCTTCAAGAGAGGGGTATAACTTAAAATAAGTCGGAAGTTTGTCTTGACAATTGGTGCTTTCTTATCTGCAGTGATTTGTCCAAAAACCGTTTACGAAAGGTGTATAGGGAAACCTTCCATGGACTAAAATACCTCAACTTTTTGTAAGTGGCCTATACTGCAATATTAAAACAGACCCAAATTACCCGAGTAACGTGGGGTGCGCTTACAGAATTCCTTTTAATTTGCAACCTGTGTAAACATTTAACAGGAATCTTAATTACTCAAACACACTTATACCAGGGAGCATCACCGATCAGTGTATAATTACAAGAAGATGTACAAAACTATAGTTACCTTTCTACCCAGACATGTCGGGCACTATAAGTTTCTGGGAAACTGCCCAACTACCCCTCCCCTAAGCCAACATTAACACTTACTTCTCACCTTGGGCAAAATGTTGGCTTAGGGGAGGGGTAGGTGGGCAGTTTCCCAGAAACGCATAATGATCCAACATATCTTTTTTTCCAACTGAGTGGACTAGAGTCTCCAGGGTCAAGAAAACTTGGCCATTCCCTTCGTTACCTAAATTAAGGTCAGGCTCCGGTTCTTCAAACGCTGGATAGCGCTATTTATCAACCCGATAATCCCATATCCAGAAGATAAGTATTGGGAAACCAATATTGCGCCATCTTATGGATAAAGATCTACCCAGTAGATAACGTTACTATCTACCTTTTTAACAAATGAGGCCTGGATGTGTCTGAATTTTTTTTTGGACCGAGGAACATTTATATCATATATTTTCTCTTTTTTTCAGGAAATTGGGAGAGAATCTTATTCAAGTGATTGATGCTACTACTTTTAGAGATAGTTTTTACTTATTTGGAATGTAAGTTATTTTTTTCATTGTCATACCACAACCTAAGGCTGACCAAGTGATAGCAACGCGAAAATTGGAAATTATTCCATGCGCGTTGATCTCAGTTTCTTTTGCTTTTTAGAGATTTGAGGGAAAACAACATCAGCAAGATGGATAAACAGCCTTTCCAGACGCTGATGTTTCTTCAATCTTTGTAAGAGGATTCAACGTTTTTATAGGTCACGTCCACACAACGTTTTCGGGAAAACTCTGCTCTTGGTGTTATCCTTGAAAACACTTCGAAACCTCCGGTTCAATGCACACTAGCGTGGTTGCGTCGTTTTCGAACGTCTTCATTAATCCATCGAAAGCACCCATCTAGTGGTACGTTTCCGTTCCCAGGCTTTTCTCGGACGTGCTGTTTTCAATTCGCACATTGTTGCTTTGTTATAAGCAAACCCGGATCTTGCATGAATGTTCCACCCTGAACATCCAAGGGCTGAGATGTATAGAATGATTCAGGACCGTAGGAATTAGATAAGGAAGTGAAGGGCATGCCACTGTGACCGGCAGACGGGCTAGAGCGCGGGAGCACCCCTTTCCGAAAAAACAAAACAAGACAGCAGCAAAACTGAATAAAACAGAAAAATATTCAAATTGACTTAAGCCATTGCTGAATTTCAATTTTGGTAATGTTGAATTCATTTTTATCAAAATTCCCTTTAATCCTGTTTAGGAATCTTGGTGGAAATGAATTACAGCATGTCCAGTTACAGGCTAGCATGATCCATCTTTCAGTCTTGTAAGTAACCAAAAGACATTGAAGTTCATTATTTACCTTAAATTTATTTAACATAAACAGGACTGTGAACCTTGCTTATGCATTAAGAATCTTTCAAGCTATTACATGTACTTCCATTCGCGCTGCGCTTACGACAAATTACTGTAGCGACATTAAGAGACCACCAATATACCCGTACATTTGCAGCGTAGTTTTTACAGTAAGTTCTAAAATAACCCATGGAGCTGAGTAACTGTTTCAGTAAAGCTTGAGAAAAGTGTACATGAAAGAAAGCCCTTTAAAAGTTCTCTACTGACAGCATCAAATAGGGAGAGGCAACTTCTTGTTTAAATTAGACTTAGTGTAAAGCTGATTTTATAATTGTGCTATTTAACAGTCGAACCCCGGAAAGCAAACCCTCATATTTTCTCTAAATTCAACCTGCATGCTTATTACGGACACCCCGCTAATACGAACAATTTCTATGGCCCCTTCAGAGTCCCCTTTAACGGGGTTTGACTTATTGTTTTGTCTTGTTTAGAAAATTGCGTAACAACAAGATCACCACAGTACCTTCTTGGTCATTTCCTGGATTCCCGATCCTCTATTTCTTGTGCGTATTCGGTTTTTTTTTAAACAGAGATATTGCAAAACACTCAAACGTTTTTCACAGGTGTTCACTGCGGTCAAAGCAAAACCGGGCTTAATGGTCATTTTTTGAGTTCAAAAATGCAAAGTATATTCCGGTTTATGCAAAAAGAAAAGGCAAACTCTTTGTCTATTTGAGAATCTGTGTTAGGTATTTAAATAGTTGTCGTTTTTGTTTTTTTACCGCTATAGCTTTCTTTGAAACAGTCTTTAATAAACTTTATTCGAGGCTTTCACTTGCTCAAACGTAACAAATTTTGTTTCATAAAACATTTTTGAAACTGCGCATCATTTTGTGTTGGAAAAAAGAAACTAAAAATTCAGGTTTTATGACATGTATTTGTTCTTTAGCTCACAGAAACGTAGAAGTATTCAATGCGTTATTTGAAATAATTATAACGTGCTTTAAATTATTTAGGGATCTTTCATACAACAACATTGCGATCATTGATCCAGAGGCATTCAGTGAGCTTCCTGCAGTTTTGGTTCTGTAAGTCAAAAGTACAGCGTTCATTTTATGGAAATAAGAAGAGCTTCGTTTCATCGCTCTTAAAGTTCAATATTATTTATATTTAATAAAAGCAATCTAATTGTACTTGAACAACTTTAATTTTTTTCAATCCCAATTATTAGAAACATATCTGGATCAAAGCGTGTTCAGTCCATGGATTTGGTACTCTAACGTTTTTGTTACACCTCCCAAATAAAACGTAATCAATTGGACGAGAAGGTGTCACATTTTAATGCACTAGCGAAACTTTGTTTCGGTCGTTTGATAAGATTTTGGAGGATAAATAATGGTGCAACTGAAAAGATGAGTTTTACAGCAGTTCTCTGAGCACGTTACCAAGAACGTTTCTCTTTTATTTTGGTTTTTAAATTGTTAGGGAAGTTTGTGTCTATTAGTTTGTCCTGCCTATAGGCCTGGATAATGTTTTTGGATCGTAACAAAAACCCTCCAAGTGGTAATTTATAACAAAAGACAATATATTTTAATAGCCTGTGAGCAAGCTGTCCTGGGCGCTCTGGCGTCGGGACGGGAAAACGAAGGAAGGCTTGCAACTACGTCTCTGAAATTTGAATCCCACTTCCAATTCCCCTGTGGCTTCCCGTCAACTGGTCTGTCAGATTTCCACCAATCAGGGCGAACGTAAACAAACATTGAAAACACGTGTCATCTCCGCCTTCAGCATTCTGTATCGACTTTTGGAATGCACATACCCAGAGCGCCCCGGAGAGCAGTCTCTTCCCCAGAGGCCGCGATCCTTTTGTACAGCGGCGGTGGAGGCTCTGGAGACGAGATTGGCCGGAGAGCTTACTCGCTGGCTAATATATTTTTTTAAATGTTTTTTAAAGGCTACTTAGCAATAATAACATTTCATCTTTGGCAAATGGAACTCTCACAAGAATGACCCTCCTTGGGTACATGTAAGTAACATATCAACGGCATGAACTACTTCTAAATATAAACTAGTAACAACCAAAGGTTACGAAGTGCGGGCGACAACCATCGAAGGTCAAAAAGCTTTTGCTCCAGCGCTGTATTTTGTGTAAGTTTCACGTGACAGATGGTCAAAACACGCGTGATCAAGGTGCGTTCTGTGCATTTCATACATTCTTAGTGGAAGTCCAATCGAATGCAGGCTACATACATGCGACGCATGCGTAATAAAAACCTGGAGATTAGGATTGCGGACTCCCCTTGTCACCCGCAATAAATGCTTAAATAAGTAGACAATGATTCATAGATAGCGCCTCTAAATAGTGCATGTTAGTCTAGTCCATTCCTGATCGAATTGAAATTTGGAAATGCTGGTTTTTGAGTAGAGGGTAAAACCCCAAGACTCGGAGAAAAAATGCATGGATGGGGATTGCATGGATGCCTGGATTTGAGCCCAGGCCACCGCACCATCCTTGTCTTGCTACACTTTTACGTTTTACTTAAGTCTCATCAATAATAAATTATCTCTAAACCATACAGATAGAAAAAAATTTAACAACACCAATTAAAAATGCTGTACGTCATATACAGCTATTTCATTTATCTTTGTCGGTAAAAGAGTTAATAAGCCTACGTAACAAGACCGAAAGGTGGTAAGGAAGAGATATTGTCAAAAGTTAACCATCCCTACTGTGACACACACATGTTATATATGTTTAGCGTATGTTTCAAAAATACGCTTAGGTATTTTATTTGTATAGGTAATTGCATGATTTGTAGTTATATTTGGCATAAATACCACGAGTGATAATTCAAAATTGTTGTACGTAATTTCACGAGCTGTTAGGCGAGTAAAAATTTGGGACAATTTTGAAATGTCACGAGTGGTATTTGTATGTGTAATCAAATGGTGACGAGTGAAATTAGGGAATAATTTCACGCGCGTTTTGTCCAATTTCACGAGTATACCATTTGCTTACCTATTAATATCATGGGTGACGAATTACGTTAGCAATCTTGGATTTTTGACATGTTTATCCTGGATCGTATGGATCGAGAACTCCTGCACTCTCTCGAACGTTTAGTGCTTAAATTTGGCTTAAGTTCAGAGTTTTTCGACAAAATACCTGTTTGAATCCTTCTTGATGTGCTCTTTCGTGTATTCAGGTTTTCTAAAGCGTCTGTTTGTACCCTGACATCTTCATTCATGACATTTTAAAACTTCGTCGCCATCTTGACACTGAGCCGTACGGAAGGTTGCCATGGCAATTTTCTAATTTCACATGTCAAATTACAAATTAACGCTGAAATTTCGAGCCAAAATTTAGGAGTAATTCGTCACCTATGATATTAATGCTTAATATCACGTACAAATCATGCCATTATTTGTTTATACTACTACCCGCAAAAGGTTTGTAATTTTCACATGTAGGTATTTCAAAATTAAGCTGAAATACCACTGCTTTAAGCCAATCAAATTGCAGAAATTTCCCATGTAGTAGTATAAATCAAAGTAGAGTAGTTTTGTAAAGACTGAAATATCTTTTTTCTTAGGGATGTCTCAAGAAACCGTATTAGTGTCATTGGCTCCGATTACTTTGAGAATCTTTCACAACTATATTTTCTGTAAGTATCATGGCTCAGGGATGAAGGTGTGAAAGTTATGGGTGCACAGAAGGCACTCCCTATAATAGCTTATACGGGGATTCTCCGTCAGAATGGGGGTTACCTATATGAATGAATAGGAACTTCAATGCCTGAAGTATATGAAAGGGTACGGAAATTTGTCATTACGGTGTGTTTAAGGACCCAAAGGGGCTAACAGATGGATTTTGTGGATGTGAAAAAGTCGAGGTGACGTTCTGGTTTGGGCTTTATTCATATTTAAAGGAAAATGCATTTACAGCAGACTGTTAAGAGGGATGCAAAGTTTTAAACTAGGAATGTTAAAGGCGTTCCATTATTTTGTCAATAGAGGGTATACGAAAAGGGTACCTTTTCTGTCAGAATTGGTTCATAAAAGGCTAAGGGGTTGATCCTTGGGTGGACCCTTCCCAAGCGAGATGAGTATAAGATAAAAATTCTGTTTAGCGAAACTTTGCAAACCTGACACCCCATCCTTCCATCGTTTCCTGTTTTCTTCTTGTGAGCAAGCGACACCGCACTCCCACTCGGATCAAGACAAGTCACCGTGAGCTCGCTGACGGGATTTATAAGGGGGAAGTAACACAGCAGAAGTTGCACCCTGGGGGCTGATAATTGAAATCATTATTAGTTACCCTCAGCGCGCGTCATAAAAACTACATTAAAGGCATATGTTTCTGGTGATATTTCATCTTTGCACTGTATGAAAGACAAATATAAACAATTCAAAGAACAGCCAGGATTATTGGACAGATTACAAGAACATGTTTCAATAGCAGCTTATGTACCTGTTGGTAAAAAAACAATTCAAATGCCAAAATATAAAGTAATAAAATAATGTTAAGACAATTTAAATGATATTAACTGACTGACTGATTGATTGATTGATTCTGTATTGCTTAGGAATCTGGCGTACAACCCAATTCGTAGAATAGACAGCAATGCGTTCAGCTCAAATCAAAGGTTGAAATATTTGTAAGTAAATGCAAACAGCTAGATTATTAGCCTCCAAATTTTTAACTTTTCTGGGGGAGGATATCCCCCAGACCCATCTTCAAGGCTCTTGTCTTCGGCACTCGCGATAATGCACCTACAAACTCCCACCTACGGCCCTGCCTACGAGAGAGAGAGAGACTGTCCTGGCCTTGTCACGTGTCCGATTCACAAGTTAAAACATTCTGAAGCGGGCCTTTTATTTCGTTAATTCTCTTCTCTCTCTCGCACCGTAAAATAGTTTATTTACAAATGAGAAGAAAGTGCTGCCATTGCTTACACATCGTTGAACGTTTTAGTTCTTGGATAAGGATGAAAAACTCTCTCCCTCTCACAGTACTTTCACGTAAGAACTCTGCATATAAAATAAGACGTAAAAAACCTACCAAAGGACCTACCAAATCTCTGGCAGACATCACTCCAATAAATTTTGTTAATGTCTATCTCAATTTACATTCACATTGGGCGGCATTCACAATCCATGTCTTTACTACTTTGCCAACTGCGCGGCAAGCAGCTCGACAAAGTCCGCGACAAGGTGTTGAAAATGTCTCATGATAAACCCTCGGAAGAAAGTGAAAATGTAAGAGTAGAACAAGATACGAAGTACATAATACCACAAAGCGTCCCTTCATATGGATTTTTCCAATGAAAAAAATGATGAGGTGAGATCTTGGTAGACCAAGTCGGATCCACAGGACGAAATTTCAAGAATCCGTAAATGGAAACTTAACGTAAACACGTAAAACCGTTGCGGAAACATGACGGTAATCACATGTTTCCGTTAGCGGATACATTACGTTTACCCGTGTTTCCGTCGCTGCGGTTCCGGCGGAATCGTACCACTTTTTTCTACGTTTCCGTCAAATTTCCGTCTAAGCAAACACGTGTTTCCGCAAGAGTAAATGCGTGGCATCCTTGCGGAAACACGCGAAAACGTTCCGGAAACAAGTCAATTTCATGTTTCCGTCAACGTAATCGGATGTAACTATTGCGGAAACACGAGTTTACGAGTCGGAAACTGGTGTTTTCAAGTTATTTCCATCGTGAAAAAAGCGCTTTTCACCATCTTGGGGGAGTTTTCCCGCCATCTATAGTTACAAAAACCTATTCTCTCGGCATTTTTATTGCACAAAATAATACCACAGCAATCTTTCCAAGTACTTTCTTTATTCTTCTTGCTTCCTAAACTGACAATCAGGTCTTCTTATGGTATTTATTCATTACATTGGTTAAGTTAAATTACATTTTAAATGTGAGTGCCTATTCACACTAGCAATGAACAGGAATAGTAAGAGGCTTCCTTTAGGAAATCCACTAGAAATTTTCTGTAGGACTACGTACTGTTTTTTTGGCAAAGAAAATGTCAAATCTGTTAACAAATTAATACCCTTTATAGCAGATAGTGATAAACACTTTCATGTGCAGTTTATGGCTAGTGATATGTTTGGCTGTCTATAATAATTATTTCAACAAAGTGGAATATGATTTGTCGGGTGAATGTACATTGTAGTCCTGAGCAGGACTGTTGTTGACAGCGACTAACGTTTAGACAACAAGGTGATCA
>BOPM01000236.1:147572-191981 GCA_022179025.1 Porites australiensis
CTAGAATTTTTGGGTTCCAGCGGAAAATTTCCGGGAGCAGAGGAAAATCTGAAAAGGTAGTCCTGTTTCCTCGGTGGGAACAATCCAGACAGAAATTCGCGTTCCTTTTCTTTGCTGTCGTCTTTGATACCGTTTCAGGCCTTCGCGGCCGTTATTCGGTAAATGGAAACGATTTGTACAAATGGTAAACGCGATTACGGAACGAAATTTACCAGTACAAAATTTTGTTTACCATATTCCCAAACCTTGACCCATGTAAATGGTAAACAACCCTGATGACTCTTTTCTTTTGTGGAAACTGTTAACATAATTGTGGCATGGTAGATGCTAAAATTACAATCTCACACAAATCACGGAGAAAACACCAACTGAAAGAATTTGATTCCCAGAATTGTTGCAAGCTGGGGCACTGCTTGTCGTTTTCTGGTCACAATCAGGACAAAAATGTGCTAAATTTATGTTTGCAAAGGGAAAACACTACTATTTTGATGCCATTAAATGTACAAATTGGAAAAAGTAATATAATATGGATGGGATTTCCTAAAGGGACTGAATTTTACATTTCAAAGGCAAATCTGGCACTTGCTAATCTGACTCTACTTTTTGTATCTGCCATGCTACGAATCAAAGTCTGCCCCAGGTTGCTATCAACTGTAATATATGTACATGACCCAATAGCTCCTTTTCCCAGGCGTCAAAACTAAATCTCTGCCGCCGCTTATCGAAATAATAGATTCGAGGCCGACACTACGAGCACGAGATTTGATTTAAGGTTTTTTCGCGTAGTGTCAAAAAATAGACACCCCGGAATTCTTCATTGTACTTTTTTTTTTCACCAGAAAAGTTGGTACTTTTATCGTCATTGAACGAGGTTAAGCCCTCTCCCGCTAGCAAAACGATAAAACTTCTTACATTTGATAACTTGTTCCCGCCACTACGACACTCTCGCTAAAACTCGCAGAACACTGACGACGGCTACCACGTTTTCCCGCCAAAATGACGCTTGCTCTAGGCTTTTGTACATTATACTTTTTTATTTTGCTTCCCTACTAAAATGCTTCACCTTAATGCTCCATTTTTCCCACTAAAATGCTCGGTCTCCCCAAAAAAGTCACTAAAATGCTCGGATAATGCTCATTATATAAACGGTGTTTTAAATTAATTTCAAAGTTTACACTTACAAAAACGTGCAAGTGTTGCAAGTAACAACGACAACATGTACAAGTTCATAAATACAGCCAGAAAAAACAGCTGTATTAGGTTTTTTGTGAATTTTGAATTTTAGCCTTCATTTTGTTTAAAAAAGCAGGAGCTCATGGGCCATGGGCTCCTCAAAAAAGTTAATTTCTATTTTATTTTCTCGGAAAAATTAATTTTCCGGGGGAAATGCCACTAAAATGCTCGAATAATGCTCAATGCTTTTGCCTCACTAAAATGCTCGAAAAAATGCTAGCATAATGTACAAAAGCCTAGCTGGCTCACGCACGAGCACTACTTACAATTGAGAAAATCTCGTACTCGTAGTCGTTCTTATCTCAGAATCTAAATGATTCGTTGACCTCCGCATCTTGGCTGCGCAAAGAGTAAAAGCCACGACACGATTTTCTGGCTCAGGCCCTGACGCGATTGTGATGAGCACTAATGGAAGGCTCATTCATATCACAGAGCGCCATCCAGTGAACCTGTCAGATATGACCTTCCTAACGAAGTCAATTTGGAAATTTTCGTATCTACTCCCGGGTTCTCTTGCACTTATGTGGGCAATGAGAATCTCACAACCTGCTTTCCTTGTCCTCTTGGAACATACGGTGGAACTCAAGGCGACTGCATTGCATGCCCAGCAGGTATGTAACATAAATTACTTACATTAGCTTTTTTCCGTATCGACACGACAAACACAACCCCACAAAAGACAAAAACCATGACAAAGACGGTTTCACTCACGTGGCCAGAAGCTATTCAAATTATACACATTTATGTAATTTATCCAAATATATGTAAATTCATGCAAATTTATTGCGACAAAAGAAAGCATAAGGAACGATGTCGACACCCATAGGACTGGTTTGGGATACCAGCATGACCGCCGTTTTATTTCCATGGGACACCAACATGACAGACGTGACGTTATGTGGAAAGGCTCCATAGATCATCAGAGGTCATAAAAAGCACGGCAGCTAAAAACCTTTAGCTTTACTTTCCCTTAGATTAATTAGGGATGATTAGGAAGACACGGTCTTTCATCCCCATGCAGGAAATTGAACTTCCTTCTAACAAGAATTTTGAAAAACAGTCTAGAAGAAAACATTTGTATATATTTATCAAATGATCACCTGCATTGTCTAACTTCATAATAAGTAGTGGAACTTTCTAACAATGCTATATTTAACTGGAGCCGCTCTTTTCCAGGCGGTTTCTATCAAGACGAGTTCGCCTATACAGGGAAATCAACATACGGCGTAGGGTGTAAACTTTGTCAGTTAGGTCACTATGTATCACAACATGCCGCCCCAGGAAAGGCGACAACAGATTGTATCTTATGTCCACAAGGCAAGTGAAATTAAGAAATGGCTTTATGATTAATTCGGCAGATTTGATGGGAATGGTCCTTCAGATAACTAGTAAACTGTCTGTTGTGCAGGCGGTTTTAGTATTTAATCTTACATTTTTGGGAAGAATCTCTGGAGACAGGGTAGAAACCCTTTGTCGTTGTTCCTAAAAGAATCCGGTTTTTTTTAAAAGATTAGAGCCAAAGGCAAAACCTCGACGTCTCTAAAAGCCTACGTTTTGGCTGCTCAGAAAAAAAACACGAGAAGACTTCCCATGAAACTACTCCGCAAAGAGCTCCTACATAAAACTACTCCGGATTGAAAAACGTATACGAAAATCGTTCCCCAAAATTGCCTGGTTAATACATATTTCTAGAGGCGCGGGTTAAGAGGTTACATGCCGAAGTTCTCGGCTCACTCCCGTTGTAAACTTCAAGAGTGGAATCATTCGAGTATACCTAATCGATTAAAGGACTACGAATTCAGTACACTTAGACAAAATCATTCCGATGCATTCGGTGAGGAGAGACAAATTGGAAAAGCTGCAGTTAGCTTCCTTAACTATAAGACACATACAGAAATGATGACACATTATAACCTCAATCAACAATCAGCAATAAACAGTACGTATTTAAACTGAATATGGTAGAGAGATTGGTACTAGAAAAAACTGTTAATCATACCCAGAAACGTTGAGCGTGATTCTGATTTTACTATTACTCTCTCTTACAGGAACGGTATATTCAGAATATGCTGGTTTTAAGGGCTGCGAGTGTCTTCCCAATTATTATCGGCTAGATCGATTCGGCGCTTGTAAACGATGTCCTTTACGGGGACTAACTTGCCATAACGAAACAGTGTCGCTTCAGCCTGGCTTCTTCTGGAAATGGTTGTCAAATGAAAGTCTTGGTAACTACCGAAAGTTCTCAGCCGATCTTTTAATAACGAACAGTTCATACCAACAGCCACGATTTCGAGGAACAGTACCACAGGTATACCTGTGTCCATTGTCTAAAGCATGTCTTGGAGGTATGGAATCGAAGTGCTCTAATGGATACGGTGGCCCCCTCTGCGCCGTGTGCAGCAAAGGGTATTACCATTTGTTGAACCATTGCCGCAAATGCCCTGAAACTTTGTGGTTCATTATACAACTGTGTGGAATTGCCATTGTTATAGCCATTCTTACAGTAAGCATCGTTCTGGCAAGAAAGAGAAGATGTCCTTCTGGACGGAAGATGAGCGATACGATACTCGCTCGTCTAAAAATTGTCATTGGTTTTTATCAAGTCACTTCCAGTACCTTGAACACTTTTTCGTACGTGGAATGGCCCGGTGCGCTGTTAACAGTAGTGCAATACGCCAATATTGTACAGTTAAACCTCTTGCAGATTATTCCTTTACAGTGCTTTGTAGACAACGTAACGATGAATGCCTACACGAGATTTCTTGTTATTATGGGTTTTAACATTTCTGTGATACTCTTAGCGATGTTAGTTTACCAGCTTCGAAAACTTGTGCTAATCAAAAATACGTCTCTTAGCAGAGATGAATTGGACGAAGCTCTTTCGTACAGCAAAACGCAGATCTATCGAGTCGTCTGTCTCGTGATTTTTGTCGCCTACCCTTGGACATGCGAAGCCATTTTGCATCTTTTGTCCTGCCAGGAGATTTGTTCCACCGGCCAAAGAGATTCATGTCAGTACTTTCTGCGCGCTGATTTCACTGTTCAATGCTTCACCAGTCAGTACAACAAGTACATAATACTAGCTTACACATCGCTTGCCGTGTTCATAGCCTTACCGGCGGTTACCCTATTCCTGCTATGGAAGTATCACTACAAAAAGATCTTTCCAGAAGGGCGAACCAAAAGTTACCATGGAAACGAAATATCCATTGGTCTCAGCTTCCTCTATGAAAACTATTCCCCAAGGTGTTGGTTCTGGGAACTCATCGAAGTTTCGAGAAGGGTTTGGCTGACTTCGACGATTTTTCTTCTTGAAGCAGAAACGCGAAGCCATCTTGGCGTAGCAGCGATTACGTCCGGAATATATTGCATTCTTGTAGCTTATTACAAGCCCATCAGTGATAAACTCGAGCACTGGCTGCAGTTGATCTCACTTCTCGCCACGTTTGTGACCATGAATGTTGGAATGCTACTAAAAATACCAGCGGAAGAAGCGTATTCGAATGGCCTGGTTCAACTGAGAGACTCTATGTTTGTTTCGGTGGTCCTAGTAGCGGTGAACGTCACCGTCGTTGGACTTATATTAGGTAAGTAAAATTACAGCATAATAAACGCTTAATGACTAGTTCCGAGGGAAACAGCAAGTGTTTGATTCGAGGGAAACAAAAACGATTAGCTTCCCGAAGTGATTAAGTGATTTGTTATATAGCCCACTTTGAGCAACCTTAACGTGCACAAATCTATGAAACTCTCGGCGATATTCGCGGGTTTAAGTGCTTTCGTCATTAGGAATCTTACGAAACTACGACGGCGACGGCGACGGCAACGGGAACGTCAAAAAAGCAATAGGTTTAATGAGCAATTTAACTACTCCGCACATGCATAACGCTTATTTGTAAATTTCTTTGCCGTCTCTGCACAACCGGCACGTGAAATGACCAAATTTTAAGTCTACCTGAGAACGGGAACGGCAAGGCGAACTCGGACGCGATCCCGGGCGGCTGCAGCTCTAACCTAAATTCCCTTCTTTTAAGTAACAGGGTGACTTGAGAAAATCGCGAAATAGTTTGAAAGGATGAAAAGTCTATTTTTCAGCCACGTCTTAATGGACGTCGCCGTTGTCGCATCGTAAGGTCCCTAATTACGACGGCGACGTCTACGAAAACGTCACAAAAGCAAAACAACAATCTTTGCATATCATAATTTGCACGTACATCACACTATTTAGTCAGTATATTTCTTTGCCATCATTGGATTACCACGTAAAATCAGTTCCGTTTTAAAAACTTGCAACTCGTGGTTTATCAAGTTAAAACTACTCCTGCTGGTTAATAGTTGCAGTTGTAACGCGTTTTCTCGATTTATCTCTGTTTTAGTGCACTGTACCGTTACCTTGTTCAAAGCAGTTAATCAACTGAGAAAAAACACACACTGTGGCGTCGAGTGTTGCGTTGCGTTCATGACTCAGATGCTTGGAGCTGGAGAACACGATACTGACTTTGAGCCAGGAGAGATTTCTACTGCAACTGTATTCCAGCCTACTTAATAGTCCGTGGATGTGCCAATAATTGTGTATATTTGATGCACAGTTGCTTATATAATAAATCAATAAACTAGATCAAAATGGTTCATTAGAATAGCAATATAGTAAAGAAACTTGAACATCGAACATGTATATAATTTCGGGCGACAGGAGGAGCCCGCAATCGTAATCTCCAGGTTGTTATTACGTATGCGTCCCGTGTATGTAGCCAGCATTCGTTTGGACTTGCACTAAGAATGTATGGAATGTACGTAACGCAATTTGATCACGCGCGTTTGAACCCTCTATCACTCGTAATCTGATCACGCGTGTTTTAGCTACCTCTGGCGTGAAACTTTACGCAAAGCATAGCGCTGGAGCTTCGGTCGTTGTCACCCGCACTTCGTAACCTAGTTTGGTTATTACAAGTATTATCTTTTAGTCTTTTTATGTAACTTTTCAGTTAGTCGGCCAGTTAGTAGGGCCTTGAGAGTTTGGGAAAAAAGCCTGACGTTGATGCGTTCAGCAACAAGTAGCCAGTGAAGCCTGATAGAAGGATGGGCGTGAAGTGAACGAAAATAAGAGATTCTGAATGAAAATCAATTCAGTTTGTAAAGTTTGCATTTAAAAGTTCACATTCCATGCACAAAACCATCTCATAACAAAATGTTTCCACAAATATCGCAGTTTCGTTTTGTGGGTGTTACTTCGCTCTCATGATACCCCCAAGGGCGAAATAAGACGGTCATTCAAAAAATCTTTAGAAAATTATTAACCCAAATGAACCAGATCCCCGCAATTGTCGACAATTTAGGTCATTTTAGTTGTACTTTGAAACACACACTGTCAACTAAAAAGATCTGTTTCAGCCCAAAAGGGCCAATTTAAACCTGCTGGCTAATGTCTCATTCAGCTTCTCCTGAAGCTATTTGAGCATCATTCAAGCCAAAACAGCCCCAATCAAAAGCCCATTCCAGCCCACGCTGGGACTCATTTCGGCCGGTGGATCCAAATCACAGCTAGGTAACTGGACTGTATTAGCCCTGTTTAGACTCAAAAAATAAGACTGTACTTTACTCAACGAAAATGCCCCTATTATTGAAGCAGAAACAGATCTTTTGATTTACAGTGGAATGGTTATATATAGATAGCTAAAATTAGTGCTCCAAAACAAAATAACCGTTTATGAATGTAGAAGAATACAGAAGAATAAATAAATGTGAAGAAGGAGCACGGGCGTGAAGTGCAGTTCATAATGATTAGAATCCAATTGCCAATTTGTTAGTAAAAGCTCGCATGTAACGGAAATAAACAAAAATGGCCGTTTTCATGCTAGAGACTGACAAGACAGATAATCAGTCATCAAAAACTGTCTAAACACTGATGAAGTCAGACGGACAGCAAGTCCAAAATAGAAACGACCCATTTTCAAATTAAATCGGATTATTGGACAGATAAAATTATCCGAAAAATACCCTTCTGAGACGGATAACCGTCAATCTCTAGAGCGAACAAGGAATGTTACTAAGAAGGCGAAAGGGGAGCGGGGAACGAGCACGGGGAACGGGAAAAATGAAAAGTGGGAACAAAACCTAACTTGAACCCTGGCCCTATCACTATCTTCATTTCCATTCTCTCTTTTGTTCCCATTTTTCATTTTCTCGTTCGCCGTGCTCTTTCCCCATTTTAGCAACATCCGTGAAAACGGCCACTTACGAAACCACGTGACCTATTACCTCTAAAACCCCATAACTAATGAATATTTCATAATTTCAGCGTATCCAAATACGGATATTCCATATTAAAACTGTGCTTGCTCCTGAAAATTCTCTGATGGATTTTATTTATCCAGATCAGACTTCTTGGAATGCGATATAGTATAAGTATATAACTTTTTGCGTGAAACCCATATCGCCGCTTGGTGAACCTGAGTAAACAGCATCCAACGGGGAGGAGTCCAGCGTAAATAAAAATTATATACTATGTCAAAATAATTACAGTATAATTTGATGAAAAAAAAAAAATGAGCTAAAAATTACGTTGCGTAATCGCGACCAGCTGTCACCGATCAGAAAATTTATTGTTATTCTTCACGAAAGAAAACGAGGAGTTCTTCAGACGCTTTTCGCAAAAGTTTACATTCAAAATAGAGTTACCAAAGAACAAAGTATGCAACTCCTAACCTGCCATACGATTCACTGTTGGTTATGTGGTCATGGCTTGAACTGCGTACGCCGGTCGGATAAATGTCTTATCATGGGGCGGTTATCGCTATAGTTTAGCGCGGAAAATGGCAATATGTAATAAACGTTTTTCACCAAGAAAGTATGTCACTATTACGACTTTTAAAAATTTATAATAGGAGTGCCAGTCCTATACATGCGATCCACTCGGAAGTGAATCGTGTTTTCAACGCTTGTCTGCAAGGAGTTTCAAGTACTTTTTACGCCAATACAATGCCGAAGACAGCGCAGGGTTAATAGTCAACACCGTTACGTAGGAGGATCATCGGAGCTGACACGGTTCTTTTTAAAGTCGTTTCACTAGAATCGATAGGAGTAAGTTTTAACATTTTCGGAAAATTACACGATACTGATCTTTTCAGACGAACAAGGTTCTCTACTTTTTGTATCTGCACATTATCTTTCATGGTACCACGCACCTCTTTTCGTGTGGTGAATCGCACTACGTATCCTGTATTCTTTGCTTTAGGTTTTTTAATCTTAAGAATCTCGAGCACGGCGTTCCTAAAACGGCAGTCTCTGTAGCAGTAAATGAGTGGATTAACCACAGAATTTGAAAGCACCAGTGTCTCCGCTATTCGCCATGATGACATTTTATGAAGAATCGGAAAAACCTCTGCCAGAAAAGCGACAGAAACAACAGGAACGAAGGATAGAATCAGTGCCGCTGTAACCAAAGCAGTTGTCTTAGCAACCCTGTTCTCCATTTTCATTGTCATTAACTGGCTGACCTGAGGAATAATTTTATTGAATTTGCGTTTGCGGACTTCACGGTATATCATGACGTAAAAATATACGATGAGTGCTAGAATACAAAGTATTGAAACAGCTGGAATGGTCAACATAATCTGTTGGACAATATTATTCTCATCCCCACCGACCGCTATAACAATGACGTTTGGGCTCCATACGAATACTGTTGCTGAAATCCATGCTATCGTTGCAAGCTTTTTCAAGCGGCCTTTAGTAACTATAACTCTGTATTCCCTCCATTTTTGAATGGCCACGTACCTCTCCCATGCAACCAGTGCCAGGTGGAAAAGCGAACAAAATGTCAGAGTGAATGTGGACAAGGAAGTTACCTCATCTAACGTGCAAATATTTTGTTCAGTCAGTATTTGATAGACAAGAAAGAATCCTTCTAAAGCAGACAACGGCACACATATACCACCTATTAGAAGGTCCGTAACGGCCATACTTGACAACAGGATATTGGAAAGTTTCTGCAATTCTTTCCTTTTCTTTACTGCTATGATTACTGACGCGTTTAAAAGAACTGCAGCAGGTGAGATTATAGAAGCCAGAGAGGCCACAACCCAAGGCGAAATGGAATCACTCACCTCCCACACTAATTGTGGACCACGTGGACAATAAAACGTTGACCTGTTTGTATTTGAGAAGACGGTGGCTGTTTCGGTCTCTCTGTGGTCCATGATGAAACGCGCTCTGGAGGTAACTCTCTGCTTTCTTTACGCTGTCGAACGATCCGCTTCACAGCTACGAAGCACGCACACCTTCGTCAGGCTTCTAGTGATTTTAAAAGGGTGAAATTCTATTATAAAATTTTCCCATCATTATCAATGAATAGGCACTGAATGTGAATTTTCAATGATCAATAACGAACCGGAAAGAAGACAAGAAGAACCAATTAAAACAGGATGCGCGAAGGTACCCAGAGGATGCTGTTCAAATTGACGTGGGCTTTCGTACTGCTGAAATTTCCGATTAAATGCAGCCGGGATAATGAACTATACGTGCATTGTCTGTCTACGTGTTTGTTTGAATATTAACCTTATTTTGTCTAACATAAGAAATTACAGGTAATTGTCGGTCAAGTTCGTTTGCTTCTGAGTTTTTTTTAAATTTGACTCATGCTGCAATGACAGTGAATGTGAGTGTTATCACTCATATAATACGTCATTGTTGCTCAAAAGGAATTAGTAGGAAATTATAGACAAGAGTACAATCAGATTCACATGCTTCCCTAACTTCACACTTTCTAAGGACGTTTCACAGAAGAGTGGTGTTTTCTTTAAGTGTATATATACACTTAAAGAAAACACCACTCTATGACACGAAATTTATCAAAAGTGATTTTGTCTCCAAAAAGATTTCTCGAATTTTGGCCGTCCAAAATTACTTTTTAACTGGGTTGCCTCAAGGCATGCCCAGTTCGTAATTCTGGTTGATTCGGTTGTCTCCGCTAAATACGGGCACTGTTAATTATTAACCCAGTTTAACCCAGAAGGCGTTGCGAGTTTCGACGAAGCATTTTTTGCCATTTCAGCCATGTAAATATAAAGTTTGCCTTTTCATTTCTATTATTGATGCAACACAAGCCTTTGAGAGGTCTAAATTTCGAATAAGGGTAAAGAAAGCTCGGACGACGGAAATTTCGCACACAAATTCATATCATAGCCTGCGAAGCTGGAGGTTTGTTTGCTGTTGTTTGGCTTGGCGAGAGGGCAAATGAGCGGTGAAGAGAAAAAGGAACCAGAGCAAGGTACTTATTCGTGCAAAGTTTGGTGACTTTGCATGCCGTCGCACCCCTCCCCACCCTAGAATTGTTTAAGATCTAAAAGTTCTGAAACGCGGCTATTTTTTGCATTTTTTCATGAGGTATTTCTTGAGGAAAAAATCAGTCTCGTTCAACTGGGAATTATTTTCCAAAGGAAACTTTTTTTTTTCAATTTTGGGTTAAAATCTAGACGAAGCAACTGCTTCATCTTGCCTCTTGCTCGCTGCCCAATCGAATTTTTTGGTCATTGTTCGAGCCTTTAGGCCTTTCGCTCCAGTAGTTTTTTTTAAATATTCTAAAATGAGTCATAGAAAGTCATTATTACGTGTATGTGCACCTCTGCAGGCAAACTGTCTCTTTATTTTGATCAGTGGATTATTTTTACTTACACTCATGCAATTTGTTCTTAAAATACGCTCATTGTCAAATATAATATTGCATTGTATGCGTCATATTCAAGCCATTACTAGCTGAAAGTTGTATAAAAGCATTACTAGACAAAAGAATTAATCTACTATCCAGATTCAATTCTTTAGGGTTCTCAAGTGGCACGAAACTTAGAGCTGAATTTATCAACAACATCTGAAAGAGTGAAAAAGTGTTTTCGTGTAGCCAATAGGCCTCGATACTGTAATAAACCTTTGACAACTACCACTCAGAATATGTCATAATATGGTTACCTAACTCGAATAAGATGGGAGTTTCGTCATTCTTTGGTATAGAATGGTTAATTTGACCTTAATTTATTTTACAAAATTTTACAAAATGATTTCTTCAGAATCTGGTTATGATGATAAGATTTCATCGCGGTCGATCAGAACCGTTATCTAGTGGTGATAGGTCGAGACTCTTATCATACAAAAATCTCTATATTTAAAGCTACGAAAACTCATACAATTCTTTCCCATTGGCGTATTTAGGACGAGGGTCAGGGGGTCTGTACCCCGATTCCTTCGTGAATACACCCATAGGAAGAAACATCGTCCCCAGTGCATACACCCAAAACTTGTCTACGACTTGTTGGGTATGAAAAAGGCTAGTATGTAGTTAAGCTTACAGGAAAGTTATGTGTGACGCCAAGTTAGGAGAGAGGTGAGTAAAAAATAATTAATAAATGCTTCTCCTCTCTTCTTGAGGAGATTTTCAGGGATAATGAAACAAATACATAGCGGGGTTAAGAAATTCGACTGCCAGGAGGTAAACTAGTTGGTTATACAGCTGTTATAAAGCGAGCCAAAGGATTTGCACTCGAGACTACCAAGAACGAGTCCAGCTAGTTGTCAGGAAGGGACTTGAACTCTTTGCCACCAAAGTTCAAGTCTAACGCTCTTGTGGCCACTCGACTACGCTACCTCTCTTTGAAATAGTTTCAGAACTGCAGAGGATTTTGGTACAACATAGTTGCTTCTTTAGGATTTGATGGAGCCGAAACCAAAGATGGAATTTCGCGCATTTTAGGAATCCTACTGATGAGCGGTTACGACAGTTAAATATCAGAGGAGCAATACAGTCGTTTATAGTCACAGTCCCCTATCAGTTATATCAAGGACCCGTTAATTACAAGGCTGATACCCGACTCTGCCCCTTAGTGTTCGAATTCAGGATGTTCGACTGTTCTTGTGATTGAAATACAAAAAATACGGAAAAATTAAGTTTAACCGAGAACTCAGCCATTTTTTTTGCTCAAGGACCGAGCCTTTTTCTTTCGTTCCTTTAGAGATGGACTCTCAACTGAGTCGTACAAAGTCAGCCTTTTGGAAGCAGAAATTAACTGAGATACGAAAGAATCCGGAGAAGAATTCCGCACCATATCGCGAACAAATTTTGCAACATTTATATTGTTCTCCCTGTTTGTGGGATTAAGATCAGTGCTATTATGGCGTTCTTGGGCATTAGTGTCTGCAGTCTTCTGCGTCAAGCAGCTGGCCATTGTTGAAGCACGTGGACTGACCATAGCAATCGACTCAAAAACGTCATCACACTCATTCTCAATGGAACAAGTCTTACTATGTGGCGCTAATTCGGATCCACCACTCTCTGTTTTCAAAAACCGTACTCGTCTTTTTTGTGGATGGACATTTTTGTTTTTCACAACGCCACTCGGGTCTCTTACTGGATTCTCCTCTGGCAGTGCATGCGCAGTCCAAGGAAAAGCAGGCACCATCTTCGCTGGGGCTGACTGTGGTTGACTTTTAAGTGGGGGTAGCTTTGGGTATGTGCGTCTTGGCACAGGTGACGAGTTGGTGACACATAAATTTCTTTTTCCATGGCGCATGGGAGGAAGAGTAGACTTACTAGTTTCACGTAATGAAGCTTCTTTGTAGTTCACTGCTTTCATTTCTTTTCCACTGCTTCCCTGCAAGTTTGGCATCTTTAGTGACGCTGTTTCCCTTTGGCTACTAACCGGTGATCGCAAAAAGTCTCTTTTCCACTTTTTCGACAAAGAAACTCCTCTTGTCACCTCATCCTGTTGATCTTTAACTGACTTCCTGCATACGCTGGACATCTTTGTAGCGCCTGACCGTCGAGTTTGTGTCAAAGGAAATGGATCCTCTAAGTCTTCTCTGCCTTTCCTTTCTCTTCCTTCCAGTGACCTCTGAGCAGCTTTTGGAATGACTGAATTTCTTTTATGACCAGTTCCTTCTCGAACAATAGGCCACTGGAACGTACATGGCGGCTGTACCGGGGCTGACATTGATTGTTGAGGCGACGGGGAAGCAATGGCCAATGAATTGTTAGAAGGTAATGGGGCCGAGTTTGTAAAAGACACAAGCTTTCTGCCTCGGCGTTGATGAATAACAGTCACCTTTTCACCTGCCGTAACAGCGCGTGGTGGTTTGCTTTTCACTGGAGGTAATGGGGAATACTTTACCAAGGCTTCGGTGGTTACTGAGGTCTGTGTCGCCTTCGTCTGTTGTTTTACACATAGGAAGTGGGCAGCACTCTCACTCCCTCCTTCAACAGTGTTCGGGATTTGCTGATTGTTCTGCCGTTCCATCACAACGATTAAGTTGGTAAAGATTGTCAGAATATCGTTTAAGAAACCCATATGAGATCTTCAATAGATATTTTACATTTCTAGCCAATCAAAATTTAAACTTCGACAGGTAAAAGACGCAGCGTTAACCAATGATGGGTACGTTTTTAAGGAAAGTGCTCAGTTGCAAAACCATAAAGAGAAAACAAAAGAACCGTCAACCAATCATGTCACAGCCTCGTTACAGGTGTGTCTAACCACCGGAATGTAACGTTTTTTAAGCTGACTTTGACGGCGGAACATATCAAAGCCACGCCCTGGATTGAAAATGCGAATCGTCCAGGTAGAAAAGTTTCGTAATAAAAATTGCGCAATATCCAGCTATCTGACGCAATAAAACCACGAAAATTGGCAAAGGTATTTCACAATCTCCTTTTAACCTGAAATTGATGAATGCAAGTATCAATAAAAAACGTCATTTCAAATCGACAAATTTAAAACAAAAGGCGTACCGTTAACCAATCATGTTAAGCCCAGTAAAGGGCGTGTTCAGTCGGCTTTTTGCAAAAGTGACACGAAACCCAAAAAGGCGCAAAAGAGGCCGTCAACCAATGATATCAGAGCCTCTTTCCAGGCGTTTCCAGCCGGTGGAATCTAAGAGGATTTCGCAAGCTTGTTGGCGGAACAGATCAAAGCCACGCCCTAGATTAACAGTTGTACCACGTGATACTTCACAATTGTGTCCTTGCGAATCATTTTAGTTTGAGCACCAAAAATCGCGCAGTTTCCATTTAACTTGAACCTAACTTAACATGCTTGAGTTTTCATGATCCTCTGTTTATTAGGATCATTAAATATAAATCGAAAAGCAGTTGTACACGTTACAAACTTTGAATTCTTTAGTGACAAAAAAGCGTTTCCGACTTTGGACTACCATCCTAAAAGGCAGAGACAACAACATATTTCGCGAACTGTGCATCAATTTCTACCTTACGCAATAATTGGTTATTTCAACCCAAAGTGTCAATAATTTCGCGCATACCGAACAACAGCAAATTTACATTAATGGGTTGTGAAACATATTACAAGAGATTGACGCAACTCCAGGTAAATTAACTTATACGCGTTAATTAACCACATTAATTTCAAAGTGCTTTATCAGCGACCAAATTAACAGAGTGGCAAAAGGGTGACGCAACGTACTGTAGAATGACTGACTCGACTTAATTAAGCGAATTATCTTCAAAGTGATCTATTAGCCACCAGAGTATAAAGTAAATAAATAGTGACACAATTCACTAAAAATTAACTTATTCCACTTAATTCATGTACAATAATCTTTGATAATTCTGTTATACTGCGAAACAATTATTTATCAACACTAAAAGTCTAGTACGAGTCTCTGATGAAAGACAATGAAACAAAAATCGAAAAGCAGTTGTATGTTATGAACCTTGAATGCTTTAACGCGTTAACGCTTTAACGCGTTAACGCATTTTGAATATCATCCAACAAGGCAGAAACAACAACAAATTTCGCGAGGTGTGCATCAAGTTCTACCTTTCTCTGTGATTTAACGCATTCGAAAGTACAGTAAATTTGCCTTGGTAGGCTTTGTATAGGTAATAGCATGATTAGTAGTGATATTTGGCATAAATACCACGAGTGATATTTCAAAATTGTTATACGTAATTTCACGAGCCGTTAGGCGAGTGAAATTTGAGACAATTTTGAAATATCATGAGTGGTATTTATGCCAAATATCACGTACAAATCATGCTATTATTTGTTTATTCTACTACCTGCAAAAGGTTTGTAATTTTCACATGTAGGTATTTCAAATTAAGCTGAAATACCACTGCTCTAAGCCAATCAAATTGCACAAATTTCTCATGTAGTTGTGTAAGAAAGATAATATAAGCGTACAGGTTATAAAGTTAGGATTAATATATTTTCAAGGACCATATTAATGAAAAACAAGAGTAGTTCTTTTGAGTACCTCCCCAGCCCTATTTTTCTCCCGATCAAAATGAAGAGTAAGTAGAGGCTAACGCAACTCACTTTAAACTAACTTACTCGCGCGAATTAACCAGTTTATTGTCAAAGTGAATTATACGCGTTTAAATGAAAAGTTAATAACTAACCACATTAACTTCACAGTGATTAATCAGCGAACAAGATACAGAGTATAAAATACAGGATAACGCAACTCAGTATCGACTTAAAAATTCGACTTAATTAACCAAATTATCTTCAAAGTGATTCATTGGCGACCAAAGTATAGCGAATGTTAAGGGTGATGCAACTCCCTGTAGATTGACATATTCGACCTAATTAACCAAATCATCCTCAAAGGGATTCATTGGCGACCAAAGTATGGAAAAAATAAGAGTGATGAAACTTAACTCACTGTAGATTGATATATTCGACCTAATTAACCAAATCATCCTCAAACTGATTCATTGGCGACCAAAGTAAGGAGGAAATAGAGGGTGACGCAACTCACTGTAAATTGATATATTCCACCTAATTAACCAAATTGTCTTCAAAGTGATTCATTGGCGACCAAAGTATGGAAAATTAAAGGGGTGACCCAACTCACTGTAGATTGATATATTCGACCTAATTAACCAAATTGTCTTCAAAGTGATTCATTGGCGACCAAAGTACGGAGAAAATAAAGGGGTGAGGCAACTCACTGTAAATTGATATATTCCACCTAATTAACCAAATTGTCTTCAAAGTGATTCATCGGCGACCAAAGTATGGAGAAAATAAAGGGGTGACGCAACTCCTTGTAGATTGATATATTCCACCTAATTAACCAAATTGTCTTCAAAGTGATTCATTGGCGACCAAAGTATGGAAAAAATAAGAGGGATGAAACTTAACTCACTGTAGATTGACATATTCCACCTAATTAACCAAATCATCCTCAAAGGGATTCATTGACGACCAAAGTAAGGAGGAAATAGAGGGTGACGCAACTCACTGTAAATTGATATATTCCACCTAATTAACCAAATTATCTACAAAGGGATTCATTGGCGACCAAAGTAGGGAGAAAATAAAGGGGTGACGCAACTTCATTGTGAAATTGATATATGCCACCTAATTAACCAAATTGTCTTCAAAGTGATTCATTGGCGACCAAAGTATGGAGAAAAAAAGAGTGACGCAACTCATTGTAGATTGATATATTCCACCTAATTAACCAAATTGTCTTCAAAGTGATTCATTGGCGACCAAAGTATGGAAAAAAAAGAGTGACGCAACCCATTGTAGATTGATATATTCCACCTAATTAACCAAATTGTCTTCAAAGATATTCACTGGCGACCAAAGTATGGAGAAAATAAAGGGTGACGCAACTCACTGTAGACTGACATATTCGATCTAATTATAATAACCAGATTGTGTTCAAAGTGATTCATTGGCGACCAAAGTATGGAGAAAATAAAGGGTGACGCAACTCACTGTAGACTGACATATTCGATCTAATTATAATAACCAGAGTGTCTTCAAAGTGATTCATTGGCGACCAAGGTATGGAGAAAATAAAGGGTGACGAAACTCACTGTAGACTGACATATTCGACCTAATTAACCAAATTCATTGGCGACCAAAGCACAGACTAACGAAAGGCTGACGGAACTCTTTGTACAAGTGTAGATTGATATATTGGGATATATTCGACTTAATTTGCTAAATCAACTTCAAAGTGAGAGTAAGCGACCAAAGGAGGGTGACGATCTCCACTTTCGACTCAAAATATTCGGCTTAATTAACGTAAGTAACCTTAATTAACCTTAATACCCTAGTTATCACTATAAGTAAACACAGTGACTAAAGGGTGACGCAACTCACTGTACATTAACGTATTCTACTTAATTAACCAATATATCGTTAAAAGAGATTAACCAGTGGGCAAAGTAAACAATGACTAAATCATGACGTCACTCACAGTAGACTAACATACGTAAGGTGACTTAAACTGTACGTAGGGACGAAAATACGTATAAATTCAAATGCATACCGAAGAAATTGCAAGGTTATTTTCTGCCGTGATATATACTCGACTTAATTAACCAAGTTGTTTTTAAATAACCACATAAATAATTCAATTTGTTTAATTATGTCAAGGTTAACCCTTTGTCGATCAGTTAAGGCAGTAGGACATACCATAAATGTCACAGTCGGTGAGAGAGATTCGATTTTCAGGGAGCAAATAGGCACTCGGCACCCATTACGTCTGCCTCCTATCAAATGAAAAAATTATCCAAATCGCAGCGTTCCTTCAAAGTTCAACCACTGAACGAAAAAAAATTCTTTAAGGAGTATATATCTGACCATCCGTCAGAACACCAGCAAAACATAACGACCAGAAGACATTTGCAGCACTAAGCAAGCGAAACGAGAGCACCAAGACCCAGAATCTGTTCCACAGTTTGCCATCATCCATCACGAAAATTCCTCACCAACAAAGTTGCGATGTAAAAAATGATAGAAGAAATAGATGAACACTTTCAAAAGCAAATCTTCCTAATCACCGAGACGTCTGAAGTTCAAAAGCAAAGTTACCGGTGCTACTCGGAAACCACATCGGATGCAGCAACAAAAAGCGTTATAAGGGACAGACCTCATGCTCCTACGCACAGGAAACGGGTGAGGTTTTTAACAGCAGAGGATGGTCCTGAGCTTCGTAATAACAACCTCGATCCTAATCTGTCAGAAAACTACACGTGTGAAATGACAATAACCGGTAACACTAAGTCCATAAGTCCACCTCATAAACCTAAAACAAAAGCTAAGGAACAGAAAGGCGAACTGGATTTTGATGCTGCAAAATACAGTGTGTCGAGGCGTTCCTGTCCGGGCACGTTCGTAGCAAACTGGCTGCGTTTCTCAAACGCAGAAACGGATGGTCTTAAGAAACACAATAACAGCGCCGATCCCAAACTCAGCGGAAATAAACTTAAAAACTTGTGTGATATGACTTTAACGGCTGGCTCACAAACATCAAAGGTTGCCAGCCGACTTCATCACAAGGCCAGAAGCTCTCATCAGAAAGCTAAAATTGAAAATGAACCGTATAGCAGACGGGATTTATCTCCTGTTTCTAATATTACAAAAGATGTTGTATCGAGGCGCTCCTGTCCGGACTCGTTTGTAGCGAAATTAATTGCTAATTCCAAGACAGAAACTTTGTTTGACCCCACTGAAAGTCCAACACGACTAAAAATGACACGGAGAAGGCCCACGCGGTCGAAGAACGCCAGCAAGGGTTCAACAATTCAAAATTTGAAAATGGGTAGCATCTGTACACGTATTTTTCACAAATTCTAGAAAAAAAAGCAAAGAACGAAAACAACAAGGCGAAACAGATGGGTCTGTTCTCATTATGATCAGAGACATTTTCTCTTTTTATGATTGGGCCACTTCAATTGAAGATGGACTCTTATAGTATTTTATGGCATTAGGGTCCTTAATGAGCTGTAAATAGATGTTCAAGTTACTGCCACCCTGTAAGCTGGAATGGAAAAGCGTCGGTCTGCTGTTGACTAGTCCATAGGCCTTACTATCTGTGGTCCAGGCGAAGAAGTGTTTCCCGCACATTGGCCTCCGATACGTTACCAAAGTGAAGCCTAGCTCAAGGGACTGGGCAAGATCTGCTGAGCGAGGTTTTTGCGAGTTCAAACCCCCTTTTAGATAATTTTGTAAACGCTTCTTAGCTAAGTAAAGTATTGTTACCAGTAGTAAGTTGAGTACTGCAATTAGGTAAATGTAATGATTGTTCCTGAAAAGCCCCTTTAGGGAGGAGACAATAAAGTATGTATGTAATATGTATGTATGTACGTCCGAGCTTTCTGTTAACATATGTAAAGAGGACAAGTTCTGATGTGCTCTCATGCGCGACATTATACAACGTTATTACAATGCTTTCGGTCACACTTTTTAAGGTAATATCTAGGGTACTATTTAACAAAGCAATACTTTCTAAATTTTTGAACAATGGCTATCTGCTTCTCAGAGGCCTATGTGTCGTAGCGAAACTGGGGAGAGGAAAAAGAAACCGCGCGGGGGACAATGGGAAGGGGAGAGATCCGAGGAAGCTGCCGCCTTTCCCTCTTTTATCATCCACCACACGCTCGCTGTTTTTATCGATTATTGCTACTTTTATTGGAATATCCATCGGGAGCCTCTGCGCAGAAGAGAGGAACAGTAGCATGCGCAATGGGAAAGAGAAATGTGACGCCTCAAAAATCAAAATTTGTGAAATATTGGATTGGTTGGTATAGTCAGAAAGAACGAGATGAAAAATGTCCACTAGCTAGAAATCAGCCCGTTACAGCAAATTGGTGGGAAGATATATAAGCACCTTCATGCTCTGATGAGTGATGACCCCATAAAAATCCTTTTAAAATTGGCCTAGATAGCAACGCTTTCGATCCAGGCCTATTTTAGGGTTTACAGGGAGTCATCACAGCGTGCAAACAAAGTAGTGTTCAATAGCCCGGGGCTAGTGGATTTAGCTATCGGGCAAGTGATGTTTTTTTTGAGGAATTCGAATAACAGAAGAACTATGAAATCAATTCTGCTAGTCAAAAAGGTTTTTGGGGCTAGCTGAAATGACATTTGGGCTAGTAAATGCCAGCTTCAGCTTGCCCGAATGGCAAGCTGTAAAAATGATTTTCTTTGCACCCTGCATCAGAACATAAAGTTGTTTATCCCTCTCCACCAATTTGCGTTCTTTAACAGGCTGATTCTTAGCAAGTGAGTATTTTTCACCTTGGTCTTTCTGAACACGCCAACCTATCCTATAATTTCACACATTTAGTTTTGATGACGTCATCACTTCTCTTCTCTGTGGCACCAATCTCTTGCATTAGAGAGTTTAAGGTTTTTAGTGAAGGGTACAGAATAAAAAAAATGTCAAGAAGATCATCGCAGTTAAGGACGCGACATACGCAGCTGCAAAAAGAAAGCCTGAATCTGCTTGCCGGGATACGAGCCCTGACCAATGCGATACCAGGGCAGCGCTCTAACCAGTTAAGCTAGAAAGCCAACTGAGAGCTGGTCATTAAATTGGTTCGTAATATACCCGGTAAAGATGATGATAAAATGATGAACCGCGGAATAAGCAACTAAATTTAAATAACATCATCGCAGACGCAACTTATGCAATTGCGAAAAAAAAGCCTGAAAAATTCAGAATAAGTAAGTTAAAGACCATGGGTAAACAAATCAGTATCCAGACCTCGCTAATATATCTCAATATGGTAACTACTGTTTTTATGCACCTACAGGCTGAAGGAGCCTTTCTTCCTTTCTACCAATAAACATTGGTGGATCAACCGTTAGTTGTGAGCGCAGGAGAATTAAAGACCTCTACATAACCCAAAATACAAACCTAAACACATCAAGGATGTCAATTTTAAACCCAAATATATTTAGTAAAAAATACTAAGGAAGTGGTTTCGCTTGAATAGCTATACAACAGCTTACGGGAAAGTTGTTTTCTCGATGCCAGCTACTAGTCACTATATGATACGCATGAAAACAACATTCAACTGCTGAAATAGAGTCAAACAAAATGCTTTCTTGTGGAAAAGGACAACAAAAAAGTTTCGAACAGAGATTTATTAGGCTATATCTACATCGGACACATTACATATTGAATACATCTGATGATAAATCCGAGTGCAGCGCTCCTGGGTAACAAAGAGCACTGACGAGGTTCACTAATGTTCACACGACAGGTATGTTTGTTATAATATAATCAAACAAAGACGCTTATCTTTGTCTTTAGGCAAATGTTTTTTTTATAAAAATAACCTCAAGCTTTTGCCCCTTTAAAAAGCGTTGGTAGAGCAAAAGTGATTACCATTACAGCAGAGTGTTCATGGTTTTCCTGAGATACATGTTCACTTCCTGACATGTGACCTCAAGGGTCACGTGCAAACATTGTTTTCTTGCTGAAGCTGTCGCATTAGCAGCAACAAATTCAGATTCAGATTCTTTGTTCACGAATTGACCTGTGACTTCCCACCACTGATCACCCAATGATATATATTTTGGTTTGCAAAGAATAATGTTTCAAGAAACAGCTCCCTGTGTATTATTACTTGCATCTTTTAAGTTAAACCACCATAAAGGGCGTGTTAAATAAAGAGATCGAGGTCTCATTAGTCACTTTTGGCACCATCATCATAAATACGCCCCTTTTAGCAGTTAATAACTGGTAGAGGGTTTACCATTAATATTCAAGAAAAACACAGAGTCATGCTATTCTTAGTGACAATGTTAAACAGCACCTAGGCCAAAATAAACACTAAATTGCAGTACGGGACAGCCTTATCCTCACCCCTTACCCCTTTGAAACAACGTTTTAGCAACATCTTCATAAATTTACCCATTACCTACCAGTTAATAACTAACCGAAGTTTTTCTTTTTTCTAAAACTGATGAAAACAAAGAGGGAAAGCTTAGATTAGTACCTCTTGAAATGGACAGGGGATGAATTTGAGTATAAAAGAGCACCTATGCCAAAATGAAAACTAACTTGCACCTCGGGAAAGCACTATTCTCATAATTTCTTTCCAACAATTTCCACAGATTGCAATTTTCCTGACTGTAGGTGATTCGTTTGAGAAACTAGATATTTCACATCGCATCGAAATGGAACTTGTGAGCATCTCGCTGTTTTTCTTTTTGATCTTCTCTCTGCAACGTAACGTAAAACGTACATTTCAGGCCAAGTAAACGACCAAAAATTGATATAATTTGTGAATGAGAAGAGTTTATATGGCTTGGAAGAGGCTTTAAGTGGCCAGTTATTGAAACAACTGAAAAGCGAAGCCTGTAGCTTGCAGCTCGAGAAAATACGCTCGAATATCTTTCGCCTGTAGCTTCCGAAGAAGCTTTTGATCCTGACTATAAGTAGGACAAAACTATGACCACCTCACAAAGTAACTTCTTACAGGTGTCGACTGTCATTTTTCAAACTAAGAAACAAGGCAATGATGGCTTAAGAGTCGTGTCTAGTAAATGTTTTGCCTAAATTCATCGCTATTTGCTCTCCATTCCCTTTGAAAATTCGTACTGTACAAAGGCAGTCATTTCTTGGTTGAGATAACTAAAAGGTTGAGCAAAATGCTCATACTTTATTGCTCTTATAGCTTCACGACAACGAACTGCGAAACTGCGGATAAAAATATCCAATTACTGCTAACATTTGGCCAAACAAACACGAGATGTATAAGAACCACTACCCATTCTACTCAGTAGGAAGCAGCCCCAACCGTTGCTTGAAATAGGAGCCTCACAAAAGGGATTTACTTTTTTGTCTCTTTTGTTTTGTTCTATTTCTGTTTATTTGTTTGTTTCAACGAACACAGCCAGTTCGTTACAGAACAATTTATGATAAACCAGATTTAAATTGCATCCATATACCAGTTAATACATGCTACTCTTTCAATGAAAGACCATCGAAACCTTGACCCACCATCAAGTTTTGTAGGCGTACTTATTAACACATACAGTGCTTCTTTCCCACTGATGTTTTAACAGAGGTTTTACTTCTTAACCCACAGAGATGCTATAACATTTTCAAATGCTGTTAATTCAGTGCCTCTTCGTTATTTCGGAAGCTCAGCAGTAGGCGACACAACACATCAAACAATGGTTTAATGTTGCCACGTAAGTAGTGCTGGCCTTTAAATAACTCTTCTACTCCAGGGGTCATTTATGGACGCATGAAGTGTGGATCTGAGTTTAAAGTCTGTGGACGAAAACCAATTGTGTGGCAATTCAAGTGAAACCCTTTCTGCAGTACTTCCACTTAGTCTATTTACTGCGCTCTACATGCTGGTTCTAACTTTTGAGTCTGTGGCTGAAATCTTGTGGTCTGACCATTCAAATGAAACCTCGCCAGAAGTACTGTGGAAGATTCTATTTGTTTTTCCATGTTTCACGACATGAAAGTTTGTATTTTTAAAAGAGACAACGATCAACTCACCTTTTCTTTGAGATGCAAAAGCAAAATGATAATACCAATAACAACACAGATTCCTAGAAGACTTAATCCTGTCAATAGTACAAGTTTACTTGGTGTAACCAACAGTTTCATCGTCCAGCTGAAACCGAAATGAAACGCAAAGGAACCGTATTGAACTATTTCTCGATAAACAGGTTTACATGAATGACGAAAGTGTAATTTACTGAGATATATTACTTTATAGCGGAGCTCTCTCGCGCTTGAGAGGCGCGCAGCGGAGCACCATGGTTATCTGTGCATCCCAGAAAAAAATTGGTAGTTAAGTGACCGTACACCCGCCCACAGTTTCTGTAGAAACTAATGAACCCTTTCTGAGCCCAATTCCATCATTATTAAAAATTTCAACCAGCTCACCTTGACGGGTCATCTGGGGGATAAGGAATCACGATCACCTGTGAATTCGGTATAATCGACTCCCACGTTTGGTTTCTTTTGGGCTGAAAAAAGAAAAGACACACAGAGACCAAGGTTAAAAAATATTTAGAGAAAAGATGATGCTTTACATGTTCTCTAATGCATAAATACAGCTTTCGAAGGCAATATAAATAGAATATTACGCAGTTCAACAGATCACCGTTGTTAAGACATCCAAACAGTCTTAGTCTTGTACGCTGGTGGACGGCTGATTTCAAGCAAGTCTCTGATACAGTCCTCTGTGACTGGTGTAGTTATAATTGTATTTCGACCAAGCTCGTCATAGAGCCTTCAGTAGCTCAGTGGAGAGCATCCGAACTGGGACTCGGAGGGTAGTGAGTTCGATTCTCGGAATTTTTTCTGGCTCTCTGGTGTTAGATTTCTCCTTCTTCCAATTTTACGAATTATTAGTATGAGTAATCAAACGGTCAATATGAGAGCGTTAAAGGAGCCAGCGACGCGTTCTTATTCGCTGTGAGACTTCAGAAATAACTTGTGAATGACAAACTTAGCATTTATACAAACGAACCTGTCTCCAAAAACATATACAGACAACAAAATGGAAAATAATGGGCAAAAAGCTCAATTGCATCCAGTTTCAATCTTCTTTAAGTTTGACCATCTGTTTATCCTTTTGTACCTGATGTGTTAATTAAACCTCCTTTTAACGTTTTGAGCGGCCATTTTTTTGTTTCACTCAGTTGGGTGGCGGTTTCCACTGTTTGAATTTTGACAACTTTCAGAACACGGCTCCTTTAATATCAAAGAAACAAATAGCACTATTGCATTGGTTTAGTGACTGCTACCGGAGCTTATGATTGATTACAGATCCGCGTTCGTCCCTTTCGGAAACGTAATCCAGTCGAAAGGAGTTCAGTTCCCCGGCCGAGATGTCCCTGGTAAAATCAGTAGGGGCAGCTAATCGGCAGTCGCCAGAGATACCTCGAAAATTTTTGGCTTTGTACCACAGGAACACCAAGATTAGGATGCCGATCGGCGAAGACGCGGTGCAGATGTTTGCCAATTCTTACCCTTTTCATTGATCCAGGCATACCAACTGCTAGGTCGTCTACAAAGTTAGGTGTTCTTCCTAATCCAAACACAGTGTAAGGACATTGAAGGGCAAAGTAGGCTGATTGGGATAACTGTGCGGCTGTAGAAAAAATCACGGAACATATCAAACACGAAAAGAATTGATTAATATGCATGCAAACTCCTTAGGATAGCCATATCAAATGTCCTTAGGAATATGAACAAACTTTGTGCAGTTCCAAATTATATCCATACCCCCCACCCCCCACGGAGGGCACTTTTGATTTACAGATATTTCGAGAAAGGTTGTCGAAAAAGTGCACGCGACAAACCCGAAAGGCGTCGTGGGTGGTTTTAAGTTCACTGTTATTTAAAGAAGTTTGAAAGAATTGGTACGAAAGGCCGTGGAAAAGTGTTTGCGAGTGCTAAAGGAAAGCAACAGAAGTAGGTTCGACAGGTACAGTCGTCAGGAACAGAGTATTGATCATATCCCATATTACCTTTCGGGATTCTCGCGTGCACATTTTTCCGACAACCTTTCTCGAAATAGCTGTATACTCCCACCCCTCTGGAATGGTGCTTGCCAAACCCACCAACCCCTGGATTTTCCGTAATTTCCCTACTCGGTTGGGTACCCGCTGGAAAGAATGTTTCCCTCAAAAATGGCGTTGCACTGTACTTTTATGCAAAAGATAATTGCTTCTACGAAAAGCGAAAACATCTTTATTTATGTTAATACAGTGTCAAATAATCTCAATTTTGCCTTGTTTAGGTCTTTCTTAGTATCAAACGTTATTGATTAACGGAATTAGATAAAAATAATGCCTGTTAAGCAAAAATCAGGTTAAAAGACAACGTTTTCTTGGCCTGGAACTAATTTGTTCTTTTTGCGAGCAATAAGTACAACGCAGTTTAAAATTTGTCACTTGGTTGTCATAAATCACCTAAATTCAATTTTAACCGAACAACCTGGGAAAAAATGTGAAACATGGGAAGCATATACTTACGTGCACTCTAGTTCAGAATGTACAGTATCTACATTTTACAAACACTCAGTAACATTCAAATGCTTCTCGACAAAATCTAGAATGCTCGATTGCTTTTGTGTTTTGAGCCGTAAGTTAACAAGAATATCATACACTTTCGTGACTGCAGAGGACAACTCTTCGCAACTCCGATAACCGGCGAACTCATCTCTTCGTGGAAGTACACTCTGTATTGTTAGTACAGTGTGATATTAAAAACTGAACATTGTGACATTCCAGATCTTCCAGGAGGGGATTGGTCGCTTACCAGTAACAGAAAACAAATAATAGGGAGCTTAAGCAACGACGACGCGGACGGCAACGAAAACGGCAAAAAGCAATAGGTTTGATTAGCAAAACAACAACAGTGCACGTGCATCACGCTTTTTTGTACATTCCTTTGCCGTCGTTGCCCGACTACAACGTGAAAGTGCCTGAATTCACGTTTTATCGAGGACGGGAGCACAAGACAACAATTCTTTTCTTTTCCTGAACTTTGATAGAGTTGTTTAGAATTCAACTCCAAAAACATTTGCCAACATTTGACGAAGTAAACGAGATGGAATATGCGCGATAAAGTTTGAAGCGGTGCGAATTCACCTTTTAAGTGACGTTTTTGTAGCCGTCGCCGTCTTTGTCGCTTAAGCTCCCTAATATGTCAAATTTCTGACCTTAAAAGTGGTCGCAGTCGCTCAAGAAATAAGAGAAGTGGTCTCTTACGAGGGAGTTTTTGAAACAGTGTTTGAGTGAAGAACAAAGTGGTTATTTACAAAGTGGTCGCTATGAGAGAGTTGACTGTAATATATTTACTTTGATTTGAAATAATAATACAATTTTCCCTTTGGTGATCATTTAATTAGTTTTCTAAACGTTTTTCTTGATTATGTTTCAATGTTGTGAGGAGAAAGTTGCTGAACTTTTTTTAGCGATCCTAGCGATCGGAGTGCGGATTACATGGAAAGCCTACAATGAAGCTTCCAAATGAGTATCAACTTACCACTGCCATACTTTATGTCCCCATTAGTGCTTGTGGTAGTGTACTTAATGAACGCTCCAACTTGATTGACACCGTATGGCTATAACAAAACAGTCATAATAAATAGTTGTTTAAGTATTGTAAATTAGTTGTTAAGTATTGTATTTCAGTTGTAAGTTCTCTGACTCTCTTTTTCTTTATTTCGATTTAATAGTATTGTAATTATTATAATTAAAGCCATGTTTTATTCATGTTAATTCTTCACGTTTTTTTTTTCGCTGACCTTAGGCCATTTAAGCCCCCGGCTTCAGTTGTTCTCATTACATGTATTTTTCCGAGTGTGTGATATGTAATAAACTTGAAAGTTAAAGCTACTCTTAATTTACTCTGATAAGAAATCTAAAAATGGTAATAAATCTGACAAAAATAATGACGACGATTATAGCAACTACTACTAGAACTGCTACTACTACTACTACTACGACGACGACGACAACTTCAAAAAACAATAGGTTTAATGATCAAAACAACAGCTCTGCACGTGCGTCACGATTCTTACTACATTTCTTTGACGTCTACTGCACGACTACGACGTGAAACCTCCTAATTTGACGTTTTACGGAGGATGTGGACATACGACGACGAATTTTCCTTCCTCTTTTTGAACTTGCATAAAATCCCTTAACAATTCAATTCAGACTACGTTCCTAGTAACAATCCCAGAAACCATTGCGGGAAATATTTCGGCTCCAGTTTCCGTCCGGTTTCTAAAGCGGCGAATTTCTTACGGGCACTGTAAAAAATGAAGCACCTTACCAAGTTATCATTCGCGCAAGTTGTTAAAGTCCTGCCTCCAAGAACTGAAATAAAACAAAGTAGAGAAAGAAGCTCTCACGACAATCACTAAGGGTGGCTACAATATTGCTGTAACACTTAAAAAAAAAGGACAGAAAAGTCATCTTACCATAGACTTTTAGGAAAGACGCATCGTAATAAAATGCATTTTCCAGTGCGTGAATCTGATACTGCGCAGTTGATGAGGATTCAGTTACCATAAGAATATCGATCTGTCCCTGCAAACGGAAAACGGTGATAATGCAACAGTAAGACTGTAGTATAATACACGAATATAAAAACATTTATCACGTAATAAGTAACCACTTTTGGGATGTGTCAACACGAGCCGTGAGCGACCCTCTTAATTATGTCTTTACAAGAAAAATCCATGATAATAGAGTCTCGTTTAATTGTTGTAATCTATCTGTCATCAGTCCTACGTCACTACGGAGTACCATGAGAGTTTAATTACGTGAGTACTAGCAAGTCGTTGACCAGGTTGTGTACTGATCACTAGTCGTGGAATACAAACAATGACATTCAATCCCAGATAAGAAAACGTCACAGGTTACGCTTTGCGTGTCTTGTAACGTCAGTATTTCAGCCTCACCCGATGTATGAATCCTATTGTATACTCCTTGCTTTTGCAAACTTGTTTATCATAATACTACGTGAATTTGTACCACGTGACCAAGATTCATCATTTCTACCCCAAAATAAGTAGCTTCACATTAGTTTTGTTTATAACAGTTGTTTTGGTCTTTTTTTAGCTGCACGTTCTCCATTTTGGGAATTTCTCAACTTGAATCTGACGATTGCCGTTTGCCATAAACGTCGCTCTAAATCTCTCTAATAAATTTGCAAACACGCAGCAAGTCTGAAAATTTAGATTACAACAAGAAAACAATTCAGTTTCAAAATACAGCAAGAAGACAACTTATAATACTACAGACAACAAGCCAACCTGAACCAAACCCATATAACAATGATACAACAGGAGTGCTAAATGGCTTGCAAAATATGTCTGTGAAAAACTGATAGCCCTTAGTCATTGGGTATTTAATTTTGAGGGCGTACGGACGGTCGAATGACGCGAATGAAAGTACCGCAATACATATACACACTAACCCTCCGCGAATGAACAATATTATCTACAACATACCATGCAACCCCTACCCAAAGAGGTTACGTAACCCATGATAAATACATTAATTGTTTGAACATCGCGGTTTGCATTCTGTAGAACAGTTTGTCAGGCGAGCGAGACGTGCTCCTGCGGCCTGGTTACTAAGAATACACTTCACCGGGTAATAATGCTAATTTTTGACGGGCTGCTGTATTGGTAAATAACACAACAAAAACTCCGTGACTTCATTTTCTCGAGTCATGTAATCCATAATGGTAAATTTCTCGTACCCTGCTCAAACAATGTTTGGTTTCTCTCCCACTTCGATCACCAACAGTCTGTCTCGGGGGATATTTAGTCTGTGTAAAGACACTTGGTACTAATCCCAATGAGAATAGTGTCTTAACTTTTCCACCTAGTCTACTGGTAACTATTACTTACATCCTCATACAAGTCATAAAACGTGGCTAATACGGCATCCTCTAAATTCGATAAATCCTAAAGAATAAAGAGAAAAAAGAAAAGGGGGTTGTCTCGCTCTCCAAAGGCACTGACTCAATGCTTGGGGTGAAAAAATACAGTGATGGGATAAAACTATCTGTCGGCCACACGTATACACGCCATAATCTATCGAACTGATCGCTCTACCTAAAGGAAGACACCAAGACCAAAATCGGCTTAAATCGGGCAGTTAAATTTTTTGTTCTGCCATGGCTTCTTGGCAGATCGGTCACAAATCAGACTGACAGATTATAGCGTGAAACACCGGCCTTAAGAGTACGCATGCACATTGGTAACTTCTGGGGAAATAGAACAAGAATGAATGCAAGGCTGGTAATACGGCAAAGGGTTGTTTTAATTAAGGCCAATATTTCGGCTAACAAAATTAGCCTTCCCCAGGGCCCCCAAACAAAGAAAAGAGTCTCTTCTGCCTGGAATCGAACCCAGGCCCTACTACGCGCCGGGCCACGTCGCTACCACTACGCCACGTGGGAACATAAAAAATAAGGAAAAGGGGCTCTTCCGCCAGGAATCGAACCCAGGACCTCCTATGCGCCGGGCCACATCGCTCTGGCATTGGCATCTCTACATTAGAGATCCGGCAAGAAAGAACCAGTCGGTTTTATTCAGTACGCGTTGAGTGGACCTCTTCATTCAAAGGTTTTCATCTGGGAAAAGGCTGCACTAGCGCTGCCGTGTCAGGCCTAATACCAGGGTCCTTAAGATCTGGCGACGGCCACGGCAACGGCAACGAGAACGATAGAAACGCAATAGGTTTAGGCTACGTTTACATAGCATCGGACGAATTCTCGACCGGTTGAAAATTCGCGAGTTAAGGTGTTCCGTTCACAAGGACCCACCTTAACCAAACGAACATTTAGACGCTTAGACGTTCAAAGTTCCGTGTGAACAGAGCAAAAATATTGAACGGTTCCGTGTGAACCAAGTGTCCGGTCAAATTTTTTAAGCCGGTCGAAAATCCGTCTAGTGCCGTGAGATCGTAGTCTTAAGGTGATACTACACGGGACGATTCGTAAAGACGATTTTTTGCTCAACACGGTGTTGCAATGTTGGAACAATGTTGTAACTGTTCGAAACAATGTTGCAACGCTGTGTTGCCCTAAAAATCGTCGTTGCGAATCGTCTCGTGTATCATACTTTTCTGTACTGTTACTTCATTGCTTTTCCGTCACCGCACGACTACGACGTGAAAATGCCTAACTTCACGTTTTATGGAGTTCGTAAACAAGCAAATACGAAATTTTCTTTCTCTTTCTGAACTTCGATATTGTTCCTAAGAATTCAACTCCCGCAGAGTTCGCCAACATTTGATAATGTAAGTGAATTAAAATAATCGTAATGGTCGTAATGCAGATTGCATGAACGCGAATTCATTTTTCAATCGACGTTTTCGCCGCCGCCGTTCTTGGATCTTAAGGTCCAGCAACCATAACAGATATATTACCTTCCAGTGAACTTCAAAGGCTCGTTTATCCTTCAGGCAGTAATCATGCTCAGCGCTTGAACAGGCAACATTTTCCAGCAGTACTGCAACTTTTCGGTAACTTTGGCCGCTAAAAAAGAACATTACATAACATCACCAACTGTTTACGTATAACCCTTGGTCATAATGTTCCTTTTAACGAATTTAAGCTTAGGCCGGATTCTGCGATCCAAAGTTTGATCTTCCGTGCAATAGACCCTTTCACGGTTTTTCTTCTCTTGACTGGGACCAATTAGAGAAAACCCATTAAACCGACTGGAAAGTAACGCCATAGAATTAGTTAAGATGCTAATTTTGAACATGACTTGTTGAAAACTAACAAACATATAGGTCCGCAAAGTCACCAAATTACGGTACAAACCAAATTACGGTACAAACGTTTCTACAACTTCGCGACTTTGTCGAGGCAGTGATAAGATTTACTTAGAATTTCCAGAAAATACTGAAGTTTCTTTTTCAAAATCAGATCTGACTTTTGCAAAGAGCCCTAAAAGTTTTACTGCAACTTACCCTGGTACGTTAATATCCATCACCACCAGACCATCATAAAACCCATCCATGTCGTAGTCACCTTAAGAATATATAATGTAAAATTATTGTATAAGTTAATTAACAAACACCTACCCTCAAGCCCATTCCACGCGTCAAGAAAAGCCAAAGGACGGTTGCATTAAGAGTAGCGTCCAAAGGTGACTAGACTAGATCTGGCGTTGAAATAGCCAGTGATTCGGTGCCGTGTAGAGTTTCCTTCGTGCAGCATTTCGCGCCACAAGGTTTGTATTTTTGCAGTGAATTTTTTCCACCCTCCCCTCCTTGATGTTTTTTCTCTCTACTGATATTTTTCAGTGTGATGGGTGCAAGAAATGACCCGTGCCGTCCCCGCAAAAATCGTTCCCATTAAAGAGGAAATATAACATGCAAAGCCTTCTGGGAGTTCCGTTCGCCATTCTGTCTTTTTTCGACATAGGCGGAAGGTATTTCTTGATTGGGCGTTGCCCTCACGGGCAGCCCAATAACAAAATCATTAACTATGACGAGTAAGAAGAAAGCAAAATGTGAAAGAGAGCGGCTTGCCCAAAGAACAAGTGCAAGAACAAGCTAAAAACAAGTGTTTTTTTAGCCCTTTCCACTCACTCAGCCCCCATCTAGCGATGCAGTTGTTAACTCTACTTTTAATACTGTGGAGCGGCAAGTTACCTGTCCTTATGGTCATCAGAGGGAACATGGAGGATGTCTGGTTTGCTGGAGGGATGAACTGCCAAGTGTTAGGTCGCCTTTCATTGGACATCATTTTCCACCACTGCAAGCAAAACAATAGCTCGTCCCCAGTCGTCTCACGGAGGACGGAACGCGGGAAGCGTGAGCAAAGAGAGAGCGAGGAGCGACGGGAAGGAAGAAATTTCCTCTTTCTCATTATCCATAGCGCTCCCCTTGACCTTGTTAATATTAACAGGGACTTTAAGATCCAATGACGCCACCGCAACGAGAACGTCAAAAAAACAATAGATTTCAAAAGCAAAACAACAACTTTGCACGAGCATCACACTTTTTTCCCTACATTTTTTTCCCGTTTTTGCACGACTACGACGTGAAAATGCCTAATTTCGCGTTTTATGGAGAACGCAAACAAGCAACGACAAAATTCTATTTCTCTTCCTGAACTTGGATATGGTCCCTAGGAATTCAGAGTTCGCCTACATTTGACAAAGTGGTTACGAATAATTGCGATAAAGACTAAAAGAACGCAAATTCATTTTAAAAAGTGGAACCTCGAAATAACGAAGGGCCAAGGAACTGGCAAAATTTTTTCGTTATAACGAGGTTTCGTTATACTGAGGTTCTTTTTCATAGATTTTACTTTTATTGGGGTAAAGAAAATCGTTCGTTATAAAGAGGTTCGTTATATCGAGGTTCCAGGGACAGAGAAACCAACGGACGAGTCAGAGCAAAACATATAACTGACCTCAAAATATTAATTATGACATTAAATAACCCTCAAGATCGCATTTATGTGTAGCCAACATTGCACAGGACAGAAAAAACTATTGCGAAGTCACATGCACCAACGCTTCACTATTATTAGTCAAAATGCTGAGTAGAATTTAATATCCAACCGGTTTAATATCCTGCCCGGTTTAAAAGTTGCATTTTACATGTGTGCTGAATGTAATGTAAATGAGCGAAAAAAAAAGATTTTCCTCATAAGCTATCCGTTCGGTACACGCGAAATGCGGCGTTTAAACCTGGTCTTAGGCCAAATTCAATTCACCTTTTACGTGTACATCGTGATTCCAATTAAGTTTCACGTGTTAATCAACCGTCGAACGTCACCATTTACGTCCACTCAAATAGATATTAAATTCAGTATGTGAAAAATTCGATATTTTAAGTAGGCCATGAAGCCAATAGTCATTGGACAACATTTTGTGATCTCCTTATCCGGATCAAGAGCATAACTACCCACCCGGCCACTGGAGTAAACATAAACAGAACTTTCCGAGCAATCGTCTTTTGTACAGACTGGTAACAGCATATCAAGACGTCCATCTCCATCTGAAAATTGCAATAACAATAAGAAAACTTAAAACCAAGGAGAGCTTCCCATTTGTAGAGGGAAAATGTGGTAATTCCACGGAGAAATCAAATGGCACGGTTCGCTCCGGTGGACTGGTGTGTTTTCGGAAAAGAGGTTCTACCTTCTGAGCAGAGATACTACCTTTTTCAAGCTTTTATCGGAACAAGTAAACCGAAATTTGCCGTACCATTTTTTTGGATTACCAGTGCTAGGCTTCCTCTCGAGGAAAATCGAAAAATTCAGAAGTATCTTGTAAATGGTAAAACTTAATCCCATTCCTGTTTTCGGTTCGAAAATGGATACCAGTACCATTTGACGGACCTTTCTCGCTGAAATTTTCGTAAAAAAAGTAGTAAGCGCTCAAGTTTAGGGCACTTAATTTATACCACGTGACCGAGTTTCCAATTTACCTGTGGTTTATTACAGTTCATTATATCTGCACGAAAATAAGTAGTTTTGTGTCAGTTTCATCAATGAGAATTATTCTGCACTCTTTTTAGGAACTCATTTCTTCATTTTTTTTTAAATAGGTTTCACCCAGGTAAGATGAATTTGGCCGGTCATCGTGTCCGTAGACTTTCCGGAAATTATTTCTAGCCCTGATTTCAACGGACAATTATTTGACGAGCACTAACTGGGAAAATTACTTCAAGCCCTGGGAAGAGAGTAAAACTTACCAATGTCAGCAAAAGTTGACTGCCCAAAAATCTTAATTTCTTTGCTTGTTATAGGAGGAGGGGAAATCGTTTGTCTAAAAGTAAGGATACCCGCCTGTAAATAAAAGAATACAATAATATTAAGGACTGATGAGTTTAATAACATGAAAAGTGAACAATGTATTCCAATGACCTGCAAGAAATGGAAAAAGTTTTAAAACCAATGAAATAGAGCTGCAAATGGATCACAGACATAACTGAGCATTTCAGTACGCTTCCGTGTTGATTTAAGCAGCTATTCTTCTAGTTTTCCCCTGGACATTTGATTAAACACGCTATTCCACAACCCCGCACTGAATTTACCTGAAGAAATTACCGTGTTTTAATAAATAAAGTTTCCTGACCCTCAACCTTACTATTACCCTTAAACTTGGAATCTATTCTTTGCAACAAAAAAAGGCAATTGAACTAGTAAAATATACTTACCTCATTAACCCAGATTTCACCCTTATTCTGCTGATTGGAAACATAAAGATCTGCAAGAAACATCGAATTAACAAATTTACACAAATCAGTTCCATTTACCGAAAAACGGCCGCCAAGGCCTGAAACTGGTATACGTATACCGGATATCTTTTCGTACAAACAGGTTTATAGACTTGCCAAAGGTCGACTACGTAAGCACCGAAGGCGTGAGTGACGCTTGCGAGGCGAGCGAATAGGGACTTTAAGATCCAACGACGGGGACGGCAACGAGGACGTCAAGAAAACGATGGGTTTAATAACCAAAACAACAACTTTGCACGCGCAACACGCTCGTTTGTACATTTCTTAACCTGTTTTTGCACGACTACGAGGTGAAAATGCCTCATTTCACGTTTTATGGGAAACAAGCAACGACGAAATCTTATTTCTCTTTCTGAACGTGGATATGGTTCCTAAGAATTTAACTCAGAAGGGTTCGCCTGCAATTGACAAAGTAAGTGGGTAGGAATAATTGCGATAAAGGCTGAAAGAACGTAAATTCACTTTTTAAGAGACGTTCGCGTTGCCTTCGCGTCCCTGAATCTTAAAGTCCCTAATGTAAGCGACGAAAGTTTGGAAACGGGCTTTGCGCAGAAAATCGAAATCACCGTCTTCATGCGTGAACAGAAGCCCTATCCGGTATGCTCTTCATGCCAGCGCAAAAGCTAACCGGCATAGTGTTAGTCTACTACAGCGTTGCGTGACGACACTAAAAACGGCTGTGTAGCAGACTAGCATAGTGTCAGCATAACCTAAACGCCTAACTTCTGCATATTTTTCGAACCACATCTTTAATCATTATCTTTAATCAAGGTAATTACCAATAGTGTTTATGCTAATCCGGCAATGGATTAGACTCGCATGAACACGATTTAACAGGCAAGAGCAAAACACAACCACCAAAAATTCCCAGGCGGGGGGGAGGCCTAATTGACTTTACTATTATTTTTTTCGTTCGATCTTAATAGGAGAACGCAACTCCTAATCTCCTAATCTCCACCTACATGTACACACGAGCCAAATACACAGAGTTAAATCCCAAAATTTAATCCCGGTAGAATGAAACTCCTCACAGATCATCTTAAAAATCTTTGCCCTGAATACAGTAAACTGTAGGGAAAGGGACCCTTATGAACATCATCAAAACTAAACAAACCTGCAGTATAATCTCCCGTCAGATCTAAGAAAGCATTTGAGTGTGGCACTCTTATTGGATTCAACTTGCCACTAGAATTACTCTGTGGCTCTACATGAAAGCTTCTATTTGACCTAAAAGTCAGTTAAAATAATAAAAAAATAAAATGATATTTGTAAAAGGGCTCCAGGAAATACAAATTGTTCTGATAAAATACAATAATATGGTGCATATATTGAAAGTAAGCAAGTCAAGTTCAGTGTTTTCTTACATTATTTTGTTACATTTGTGTTTGGACTCCCCATTTTCAAGGGATCGTTACTTTGATGGGGGCTCTACTTTCAGGTAGCAAAAAATGTTTTATAAAAAGTGTAACCCACATAGCTGGCAGGATTAGTGGGCGAGTACTGTTGTTTTTCAGGGGCGGAGCCACGAAAGATTGGGAGCAACTCAAAATAATATTGATTCTCTCTCGCAGCTCCACCACCAAGAAAGTACCCCACGCATAACAACCCTGCCAGCTCTGCAGGCTAAAAATAGTGCAACTGAGCTCTTCTTTGGAAGTAAAAGACATAAATTTGTAAAAAAAAAGTGACCAGGTATATGTAAGCTACTTTTGAAGTAGGGAGGGCACCACTTTTCTGAGCAACCTCATTATTTTGATATTACTTTCAGGAGTCGATACTTTCGGAATTTCGTTTTTTGTTACCCTTACATAAAAGCCGTTTTTTCCAATTTGCTTTTCATTTTTATAGTTATATCTTAATAGACACTGTAACTAACAACAGTATTAAAAGACATAATACATAGCACAAAATCGTCCACAGATGTTTTGAGCAAGAGTTGTGTCATGCAAGAATCATTTCAGCAGATAAAAGGCAAACTCAAAGATCTTCATTACAAAGTTCAATCCACATTTGAAGCAGTTTTTCATAACAATGGTCATAACTAGAGCTAAACGCTTATGAGACAGAGTGGTCGCAAGGACAGAGCTGTGACTCCTAAAAGCTTGTTTCCCTTACCCTTTAGAGATCCAATAAGACCGGACATTTCCACCAACTGATTCACCAAGAAGATCAGGCAAAAGATCCCCATTAGCACTGAAAGTATTAAAATGACATGAAAACAAAGGTTAGAAAACTTAATTTCTGTGGTGATATTCTACCATAATTATGACAAGTTAAAGCAGGCGGATAATACAGGGCAGAAAATTTAGTGATTTGTGGCAAAAAATATATATATTACAGAACAGGAGGTTATTTTGTTCCCAATTAAAGGGTCTGTGTCATGCCTGTTAACAAAGAAATTACAAGTACTTGTAAATTAAATGACACAATTACAGCTTAGTGTCCAATAAAACACGTACATCTCCATTATATCGAACGTTACAAATGAACAAGTTTTCAAATCCACAATTGAAATCCATTTCAGTCTTCTTAAAGGTTTTCCATCAGTAGCTTCTTTTATATTTGCTGTGTTATTTATTACAGGTTATTTTTGCGAATGAAATGTCCTTTTTTTTCGAGAGTCTTCACTAAAAACCCATCACTGCCGTGCACACCATTTTCTTAATGGATTGATACTGATATAGAGGATTTTACATGGCTGCGTGGAGATACAAAATTTCTCTTCGAGTGTTGGAAAGTACTTCGCAAGTGAGTGCAGCGTACGAGTGAAATATTTTCAACACAAGAGAAATTTCGTATCTCCAAGCAGCCATGTAATGTTTTATTTATTGTATAAACACCAATGTAATACCAAACCATTTCACTGAAACAGTTTTTTCCTTCAAAAGGCGCAATTTATTATGTATCCATAGCAACAGCGATATTTTCACATGTGAAAATAACATGCTATTTTCACGTGTGAAGATATCATGTTTTCGCGCGAAAGCTCACCTGGTATTTCATGGGTGTTTATGTAATAAATACAGTGAAATGCTCCTTACAACTGGACTGGTCTGGCCTGTCAATTCTGACCAATGGTAAGCACCCTTAGTTACATAAAGCTCTGAGTTACTATTTACTCCAGATACATTTGCTTACTTACTCCATGACTAAGGGTTGGTCCCTCATAGTAAAGCTGACGTTGTCACCTATAAGGATACAATACCCAGCACAGAAATTAGTGTTTCGGTTGTATTATTAATGAGCAACTGATTAGCAATACAATGGAACCCTGCTCTACAGACACCCACTAAATAATTATGGACACCCATTTATAATAGACAGTTTTGTTATCATTGTCGGGCCGACAAAAAGCCCAGCACCCAGTTCCTTGAAAGATGGTTAAGTTTAAACCCAGGGTTAAGCCAAATTTTAAGAAAGGTTTTCTTGTCTAAGTATATGTCAATCGAGCTCAGAAAATATGGTCGAGTCTTTACTATGAGATTCAGAGATGATAACATACTGTGAATTGTTACTCGAAGCAATGCAAAAGAAGGTAAAAAAACAATGGAACAAAATTTTTAATCCTGGATAAGCACTAATCAGCCTTTCAGGAACCAAGGCCAGTTTTTTTCCCTCTAAATTAACCTGCTTAAAATGGACATTGGTTAATAGGGACAATGGACACTCTTCTGTGACTTAAGTTGCACAAACTCTAATACTATCAACCTCACTTAACAGACACTGTTTCTCTGTGCAGTATCGATTTTTCTTGTCACAATCATCTGCTAATTGAACACATTATACCCTACTCAAATGATGACATATTTTTATGGGTTGATATGATTTTATTGCCTAAAAACAGTCTTAGCAATAGAGTGTGGCATGTTGTTCCCCCATGTTTGACCTCGTCAGGAGCTGGCCTTGTTCTGCAGCCGGTCAATAAAGTTTTCTGCTCCTACTACACAAGGTTTCATTTATTTTCCTTGGCTTTTTGCTGCAAACAATGTTCCAGTCAATAGGAACAATAACTGGTGCAAAAAACAAGGAATCCTTCCGCTTTCGACTTTGTCTGTTTTAGTCTAAAAATCCATAAAACGTGTCTGCAAAGGTTTCAGAAACATTTCAAAAAGTACTGATAAGGCTTCTTATACCACTGTCAGTAAAAGTCATTTGCATGTATGATTTGTCACTCTAATGTAATACAGTCATGCAACAATAACCCAACAAGCCAAAAGACCAAATCTCATCATGCAATTAAACAAACCTAATGTCTGTAGGTTTCCCCAATAAACAAAGACTGTGGCTGCCTCCTGGGAGCCGGCATTTTGTGACTGAGTTGTAATTAAAACATCAAGGCATCCATCGCCATCAAAATCTGTAGGGCTGACATTTACAATTTTCTGCTCACTAAAAAGTAATAAAAAGAAACAATAACATTATGTAGTTTTGGCAGAAGTTTGGACAAATGAAAATTGTCTGATCAGGGCTTCGGGTTTCTGTTTGCAAAATGGTTCATTTTTTTGGACTGTATTGATCTCACATTGTATCCAATCACAGAACCTGTGCAGCAATCTCATAATAATTATCATTAATAAAAACTGCGTAATTATTAATTTTGTTTCTTACACGTAAGTACTTAAAATGAGAGTTCTTCTTTAAAAAACAATGAGCAATTTGATACCTCAGCAAAACTTCTGCTTTTCCTTTCTTGAACTTTAGATCAGAATTATCCCAGAACAAAATTTCAAGATGTTTACCTGAAAGAGATGGAAAGAAAAAAACATTTGGAGGTTGATCATGATACAGTACCTGCTGCAACATAAATATGCAAACGTTTTTAAAGTAAAATTGTGAACTACAAATCAGCCACAAAAATATAAAGCATTCAGCAATGAAAATTCAACAAAGCTATTTTTCTAGGGTTGACAATCCGTTGGAGGAAAAGGAAAAAAGCTTTGGAGAAGTTTGTCTCGTTATGCATGGACAGGGTTTGCAAATTTTATTGATGAGTGGAGTCAGTGAGTCTTCCGATTCACATATTTTGGAGTCATTTTGGAATATTTGGAGTCAAGTATCACAAAGAAAAGAGCCATGTATACACTATCGTGAGGGATACACAAAATAGCTGAGGCGGTCCACTGACCTGGAAAGCTCAAATCCAAGATGGCGGTCATCGAGTAAACTTTGATCGTAATTTACCCTCTTCCTGTTTTGCTTTAATTTTGATGATTTAATTAAGGTTTACAACGTTTACAATTAACGTAACGTTTATTAAAATTTCGTGATATTGTTAAAATTTACAATTATTGTTTGTTTTTACATGATTATGTCTCTGATAATAAGCCGTGTAATTTTCCATTATTTCTTGTATCTGAGCAACATGATTATTTTACACAAGGTGCATCTGCTCAGCAATTACACATTCCCCACTCAAGAATTAATATTCGAAAGTTTTGTCCTACCGTCATTGGAAAATACTATTGGAACAATCTCCTCCTTTCTATTCGCAATAAATCATCGAAAATGCTGTTCAAAAAGGCACTTAAAAAATATTATCTTGCTCGATATTGACTTGTGTGCGTGTGTGTGTGCGTGCGTGCGTGTTTGTGTTTTAATGAAAAACAAAACTACAAAAGAATAAAGTCAATCTTGTTAAAGGGCCATGATTAGTTTTACTATAATGTGCCCTTCTCCATTCTAATTTTCTTCTTTTATTATTATCATTAAGTACACGTTGTTTAAGCAACTTTGTACCAATTGATATTGTACAACTAATGTATTATTAATATTGTACAACTACTGTATTATGGTACAACTAATGTATTATAGGATGGAGTAAAAACTAAAATACAAATACAATACAATTAACGTAAATTGTATTTGTTGCGAAAAAGGTAAGGACAAAACTGTGTTTGTTACCAAAAATTTTAGGAGTCAAAGTGATTCCCGCCGTAACCTCAGTGGAGTCATCTGATCAATTTTGGCGTAAAATACGCCAAATCAGGCATATTTGCGAACCCTGCATGGAAATAAGGCCCTAAAGCCTGCTTTCTCAATACCAATACAAAAACAGTCTTGTTTTGGTGAAAATGATGTAGTACAATCTAAACCATTTCTTTTTAATTTTTAGTGGCACTGTGTGGTTCCAGAAAATATCCATACCCTATTGGAAATCCCAAAGGGGCTGGGGGGGGGGGGGTGCCGAGGCCCATGGAAATTCCAGAGGGGACAGGGGTTGGATGATAAAAATCACTTTCCAAGGGGTAAATTTTGAACTCAGTGCGAAAATTGCTACGTACTGATCTGGTATATCATTTTTGAAGTTTAACTATACAATTTATGATGGTTTTTTTTTCCATCTAAACCAGGTCTTCTTTCTTTCAGCCCATATTAGGCTGACAAAAACTTGACCTGTCATGTGCATAATATTGACCGCCATCACTCGTTACCAGTCTCTGTAGTCTCATTGTTCCTTTACAAAAAGCACTGGTGACTAGCCACATTTCTTCAATCTCTGCGTTACTAATACTCCGCATCGCATCAGTTGATCGAACTGTACAACAGTGAAAGTTTCACTTCAAGAAACAGAACGTATACAGCGTAAAGATTTCAGAATCTAGAGTTTTAATATTCTTTTTGTTTTCCCTTAATTTTATGGCTGAAAGTTTGACGGGTTGGCAAGCGTATTTAAGCTGAAATGGCATTAATTCCATCAACATTACGACTGAGGAGACGGCCACCCACCATTTGGAAAAAAAATCATAAGCTTGCACGTCAAGGTAAACTGACAGATACAACTTTATCTCTTTCATTCAAATGGATAAGCAATATTTTGTAGTTTAGGTTGCTTTGTAAGTAGTTTACTGTGTTCTAATTCAAGACCGCTCAATAAAATTAAATGATAACCATTGCGTAACTGCAAATGGGCATTGTTGTTTACTTTGCTAATCTTTTTTAGTGAAAATAAACCTTTCTAGATGGGTTGGGGAGTCTTTGTCTTACTTTGTGGAAATTCCTGAGGGATGGGGGGGTTGTCAGTTCCTTACAAATATGGAAAATCCGGGGAGGCGGGGGGTCCTAAGCGAAATTCCCTCAGTGGTGGGCTATGGATATTTTCTAGAACCACACATTGTAATGTAGCTGTCTCCCTGTCATGTGAGTGACCCTGGTATCTATAACGTATTCCTGGCTTTGTGGTGTTTTCCCCCTTTTTTGTGGCTTTTTTCCCTTCATTTCCTACCGCTGACCTATAATTATACATCTCTGAGATGGAATTATGCTGGATACTCCGTTCTAGATCAAGAGACCCAATTACCAGCCCAGTGAGTTGGAACAGTTTGAGTACTGTAATACCTCTCGACGAAATATTTTGTCATTTTCAGAAAAGTTGCGGACCAAGGACCACATACTGTATAGAAGATTTAATGCTATTTACATTTTCTTACAATTACATTACGTGAGGGTGGGAAATTCACCATAAACACCGCAAAACTTTGTTTAGACTCATCGAACTGCAGCCAGGTGAACACCTTTTTCGATTCTTGGTGGAAAGTTTTTTCTTTCTTCAATAATTGCCCTCCGCGCAGGAGCCTTCTGTAGTGTTTGAAACCGTACTTCTTCTTTGTCATTATTCTCGATCTTTCTATTTTGGGTGGCAAACTTTTTTTGAAAAAACTATCCAAGCATCTCTGTAGCTGATCTGTATAATAAACAGGTTACATGATGCGAACGAGCCACTTGTGAAAGATATATCAAGGCTGTGCTCTAAGGAAAATTTCACGGAGCCCTTCGGGCTCCCAAGCATTTTAGTTAAGGTGCCAGACCTCAAAGTTGGCCACCGAAATAAAAATTTCGGGGAGCCCGAATTCCAGCTGGGGTGCCCAGGCCTCTCAAGTAGGTCGCCCGAGTACATCTGGTGAGGAAGTATTTTGTACGCACACGAATCTTACTAGCCTGCTGATCACCAAACTTGGTAATTTTAGCTTTTGGGTTTGACAAAAACTCGCATGTTGTTTTATGAAATTCATCAAAGTTTTCATGCCACTGAGATTTAAAACCAGAAACGTAAGTAATGCTGCCGAATTGTTTAGGTTTTAAAGAGGGAAAAGTAAAAGATTTCAGCAGGTTTACGCAAACTTCATTAAGATCTTTGGGTCAAATATAGGAAAACTGTGCTTTCTACCAGTAATACAAAACTTGAAAATAAATTTTCAAAAGGTGAATCAATGCAGCATGAAATATAACCGGACAGAGTTTTATACACGGCAGATCGCACTCAAGTTCCCGTGAAAAATTCCATGCAACCGCTGCGGCCCCAAATCTATTGTTTTAATAAAAAATAAGTCATCTTTAATATTCTTTTCTATATTATCAGTGAATCTTTTAGGATAATTGACCTTTTCGTGGATACGGTCGAAGCGTAAACCAGCTCTTCTTTCCGTGTTTTTATTATTTTTTTTGGCCACTAAACTACTAAAACTTAGCCTATATATGCATGCATTCGAATTTAGTTTTCGATAAGAAAAATGCCAAGACAACGTGGAACTGCCCTGTTTCTAAAACAACAATAAAAACGATCAAAACGATCATATCTTTTCTTTTTATATTTCGTTATCTTATGTAAAGGGAGGAAAACAATCGTAAGTTATGTTTTAGCCAAGCAGACAAAAACCGTAAAAAACATTACATTTGCATACTGGTCAATTCAGCAACTTCCGTTTTATACAAAAATAAATTATTCCGCGCCAGCCGCGCTCTACATTTGTCAGAAAAGTATTGACAGTCTCTCCTAAAAACTGTACATAATGAACCATTCTATCTGAAAGAAAAAAATTTAAAACTATTTTAAGAAGCGGTAGAAATCCGTGCCACTTGTCACGTTCAAAGTGATGGATTATGTTACATGTGAAATCATGCAGAACGACCTTTGAACATCGACGGGTGCCCGTTTCTTTCGTACAACATTCATAAAAACATTTTCTGTAGGGTTTAGTAAACTCCGACTCAACAAGCCAACACTACTTTGTTAAATTTTTCTGCCCGCTTAACTGAACACTGCACCAGAAGAAGGAGTACCCAACTGGGCGACCAGGAACTTTTTTTCAGTCACCCGAACCTAAATGTTAGTGACCTCAGGCGACCGGGCGCCATTAGACCACAACCTTGTATATCAAGGCTGTGTCCAGATCTCCCCATCCAACGAAAGCCTGGTTACCTTGAGTTCTGTGAAATGCGTCTTTTTCGTGTTGTTCGATTATGCCCTACACATATCTTATAGAACAATAAATTGATTGAGATAGAACACAATGTTATGCAAGAAAGAAACAGGTGTAAGATTTTCAGAGACGGAAATTTTTACTATAACCGTATCGGAACACTAAGGCTCATTTTTAGTAACCAAATGTTAGAAACTACTAACCGTTGGTTAATGTGTTACTGTTAATTTCGAGCCCTGCAATCACGACTGTAACACTTTACAAGTGTGAACTGATCCCGGATGGTTTATTCATCAACTGGAGGTTCGGATTTGTTTTTGATCCTCCACTGCAAGACCTCCAACTTCCGGTACTTGAACGTTTACACTCAGAATTATAGTTTCTTATGGATAACTGATACAATCATCTTTGCTAAATTACCATGTTTATTCAATTAAACGTCGCCTTCG
>BOPM01000236.1:191991-201991 GCA_022179025.1 Porites australiensis
GTCGTATATAGTACACGAAATATCTTGTAACTAAGGCATTGCGGGCGATGATATGTAAATTTGATAACTAATTCATAAAAATTTATATTTTGATTTGTGAGGAAAACGGAGGCCGGCTGGCTTCTCTTCAGAACTCTACTTGGTCGTGTTTTTCGTCCGTAAACCATCTTCTGATTTTCTCATGGAAGAAAGTAGTCTGAGATATTTTGACCAACTTATAGTGACCAAAACAGGGCACGCTTCTTTGTGTCTTTAACGGGATCGGAAGTAAGGTTAATATAACCCACCTTTCATCGTAACATTATCATTGATTATTCTTACACCTTTGTTTACGTTTCTTTTGTTAACTTAGTTTCTATGTGGCGTTTTTGTTCTCCAGGTATTAAATTCTAATATGGAAGAAGACGAAATAGGGGAAGAAGAACCAATATACGACGTGATCAACGACACGAACGAAAAAAAATTGAAGAAGACCGTAACAGATGCAGCTGCGAGAAGAGGAACTTTTAATCGCGCTCGAGCCTGGTCGACAGAATCTACGGGAGACAGAAGCAAACTCCTCATCAGACTTCGGGAAAAATTTCATCTCAAGCCTTCTGAAGAGTTACCGCGCAATGAATCGTTGTCTGCTACGACGAGCGCAGGTTTTGCTAACTCGAAAGCTGTGGCGGACAAAAGACGGGCACTACGAACTGTGAACCCCAAAACGAGGAGATCACCTTCGTGGCATGAAGCAAGTGTCAGCGAGGTGGAATCAAAGCGTTCTCGTTCGAAATCTTTGTCTTCTGGGTTTTTTAGAAGACTTAGGGACAGTAAAAGAGAGGATATTTTACCAAATAGTGACAGGTGTAAACAAGAAAGCAGGTGTTGGTTTCCAGAGGAACTTGGAAATCCCCACGGGGGATTACAAAACGGCGCATTACTACCCGGTCAAGAGACAAGTGATCCGCACCCCATGCCCGCCCGTCAACGGCCCACAGGAAGCGAAAAACTAAAGAAGCGTGCTCAGTCTATAAGTTTTCCTCTTGATCGAGACTCGCTCAGTGGGAAAGGAGTAAATTTTCAGGAAAACACAGCTCAACAGTGCCGTAATGAGCTGCCGTCACTCTCAGAAGACTTGGAGAGACTGTCACATCTCAGCTGGTACTGGGGTCCTCTGAGCCGATATGAGGCCGAGAAAATACTTGCAGGGAAATCTAATGGTACCTTCCTTGTTCGTGATAGCTTTCACGAGTTCCACTTGTTCAGTGTAACCTTCAGATCTAAAGGAAGGACCTTACACACAAGAATTGCATACGATAAGGGGTGGTTTGGCTTTATGGGCCCAGGTGGTGTGGAGACAAAAACAAATTCTGTTGTTGATCTTATGGAAAAAACCATGAAAATCTCCCAAAGGAGAAACTTGACCCATACAACAGGAGGACTTATAGGTCCCTCTTATCCAATTCGGTTCTTGTTTCCCTTTTCAAGGTTTGAGGAGGTTCCATCTCTTCAGCACCTGTGCAGGTTTGTGATTCGGCAGAATTCCAGGTGTGACAAACTGCACGAGCTGCCAATTCCTGCAAAGCTCATACGGTATTTACGGGTAGAGAACCATTATCTCCCAGAGGGGGAGACAGAGAACTAAATTTGTCCAATGAGTTCTCTAGGGAAGGGGCCGGTTCTACCTATAGTTGTATGATGGCCAATACAGGGAGGCTCCGCCCAGAAGGGGTTAGGGATTTCACTTGTTGAAGTATCTGAAAGGGAAGAGAAATCGTTCATTTCCATCTGTAAAAAGGCCCAAAAGGGCTAAGGGATACATTTCAAGACTGTGATATAGTAGAGAAAACGTTCTAGTTTATTATTTTATCTATGGTCGACTCCTGATAATTGGTAGCCTGCGAAAACATCCGTTTCCTCTCGCTCTTCGCCGCTGGGGACGTTTTGCGCGGAGGAACCTTTGCGACTCAGCGACAGAAATTGCATACTGATGACGCAAATCAATGTTTACTTAATAAATCAGGTAGTCGTGGGGTTCCAAATGTAAATTTATTCAATTTTAGGTTTCTCCTGATCGATTTTGGTAAAGTGTTGTGTTCATCTGCGAACGAGCTCCAGCAAAACTCAAATGCTTGTTGTAGAGAAGACTATAATCCACAAATATTGACTGTTTTGTTAGAGATTCATCGCGTTTACATTTGACCTTTGTGGCCTTTTGTCTTTTGTCTGTCATTCGTAAACAATAGCTAAAACAATGTAACTACTCGGTCGACCAATCAGGGCTTCTGACCGGATTCTGGACATATTTTACGTCATCAGTATGGAATTTCTGTCGCTGAGTCACAGACTTTCCTCCACGCGAAACGTCCCCAGCAGCGAAGAGCGAGGAGAAACAGATGTCTTTGCAGGCTAGATAATTAGAACCCTTAAGAGAAACAAAAAAGTTCAAGTTATTGAAATTTCAAGTTATCAAGGGTAAAATTATATAGAAAATGTTGTGAAGGGAAAGTGAAAATTGCTTTGAGTTAGCGGGAGGTTTCAGTTACTGGGAGTCAACTGTAATAATAATTTAGTAATAATTATAATGATGATTATGATGGTATTTTTTTTTACTTCATAACATTAATGAAGTACCAACTGTTATTTTAATGTGACATCATCATTCAATCTATAGAAGTCTGCAATGGATGTGGTAACATATATATATATATATCCAGCCCTTCAATTAATTAGTATTTATAGTAATGTTATTTGTTATAGTAAAATGCAGAAATCAAGTTTGATATTATTTCAATGAAGTGTTAGTCTAAGAACAATATAAGATTTTATTTTATTATATAAACACCAATGAAATACCAGGATGATGATAAACATGATATCTTCACACAAGAAAAGATCACAATATTGCTATGGCTACTTAATAAATCATGCCTTTTAAAGCAAAAAAAAAAAAATAAAGAGAAATGGTTTGGTATTTCATTGGTGTTTATGTAATAACGAGAGCATTACATGACCGCTTGGAGATAAGAGATAATTGAGTGCAGCAAACGAGTAAAATATTTTTTCAACACAAGAAGAGAAATTTGGTATCTCAGTGTGGCCATGTAATATCCTCTATTTATTTACACAGCTACGAAAACAGAGCTGTTATAAGTCATACATAGTTGACATAATTGAAATGCAGATTAAATAAGGAGAAAACAATAATTATTATTTATTATTACCGAATTTGAAATTAAATTAGTGATTAGATATGAAGGTTCTACTATGCTGGTAACATTTATAATAAAAAAAAAAGGTGACTATTTAGCTCAATAATAGAGAGTTTAATATCTAGTTAAAAGAAAAAAATAGAGTATTTATTGTTACAGCTTGCAAGAAACTATACAATTCTGAGGAAAGATATCATTTCAGTGCAAAACTATGTGTTATTTAAAGCCGGTATATAGAAAACAACACACCCTAGGGACACCAGAAAAAAAGGGAAAATCTTTTTTCTCTTGCACATACATTGCATGATACACAGGCTTCTATTAATTTTATAATAACAATACTATCATGGGATAACGTGTTTATATCTAACATTTAAATTCAAAGTTTTAAATGTAGTACACTGATTATAAGGATAATATTATTGTGAAATATATATTAATTGTAGTAATGATTAATGGTGATGTATAGAAAGAAGTTAGTATTTTTAATAGTCCCATACATAAAATTAAGCTTAAATGTTCTGATAGAGAAGGTTAATATTGAAATAAATGAAAACCAAATATATAATATATGTATATGCTGATTATCCTTTTTTGAATCCTAACTCCTTATTCTTGATATCACATTGATGCAAGAAGTGTGTCAAGTCCCCCAAGAAAATGCACTGGCCAATAATTAATAAAAGTGGCATTTATAGGTTATTTTAATCTCTTTTCTGCCTCAATTAAACACTGAGAGTTCGACAAAAAAAGGAATTGGTGTAAGTCTGGAACTGAATCAAGAACAATTTAATGAATAATTTTTAAAAAATGAGGAATTTTAAAACTCGATCGTGTTAAGTGGCCCAGTTGATCAAGATGGACTATGGATCAGATGCTCAAGACATCACACCTCAGTAGAAAGAGAATGAATTCTTCTTTCTTGCATGGTGAAAAGAATAGAAATAAAGAGAGAAGTACATGTAAGTAGAATCCCTTTTTCTTATAAGGCCAGCGGAGTTTTAAAAGAAACACAGCAAATTAAAAATTATCTGGATTAAAAAAAAAGATTACATTCAGTTATACAAAAGTTATTTTAACTTGTCCCACATACCGTACACACAACGTACTTCAATGGTGCAGTGAGATAAATTAGAGCCAAAATTATAGTGTTAGTTTCGCCTTTATTAGCAATGACAAAAGAGAATGGAATCTTCAGTTATTAATACCAATTTAACATATGTATAATAATACATGGGCAAGAAATTTAAACAGGAGTTACACTTTTATATGCATACTTGTATAATGTTACTGCTATTTCTAATGATAATCAGTATTAATAAACTGCCACCCTATCTGAGCTTTTGCTTTCCCTCTCTCTTTTTTTTGCCTGAAATAAAACTACCAAAATAATCCAAACCAAGAATTAGCCTGAGGACAAACCGATTCAGAAATTAGTCTTACCCCCTATGTCTACAGCTTCAAACTCTTGACCAGGATTGTGAATGACTACTCACAACCTTGGCCAGACTCTTATGAATAGGACAACTATATATATGCATGACATCTACAAACCAAAGTGACTGTGCCAGGTGCAGTTTTTTTTTTTACAGGTCATGTTCAAATAAATTTTTCTATTCACAAACAGTCTTATCTTTAACCATTACTTGCACTGCTAGCAACAATAATGTATACTGCACAATATTATTTGGAGTCAGTCTCTATCTGTTTCGGCTGTTTAGTCCACTCATATTCCGCACCTGAAATAGAGCATTAAGTACCAATATGAGTCACTGATTGGAAACTACTAAGCACCTGGACCCAGTTGTTTGAAAGTTCGATAAAGCTATCCACTGGATAAATCTCTATCCAGTGGCACAGGAAAAAATAACGGATTCCCATTTCTGGATATTTTAGGGTATTTAAAGAATACCCATAAAAATCCCAAATTTGGCAAAGTGAGACAAGCCTCAACCAGGGAATTCCCAACCAAGTTCCCTGATTGGGACTTGTCTCACTCTTCCAAATTTGGGATTTTTGTGGGTATTCTTTAAATACCCTAAAATATCCAAAAATGGGAATCTGTTATTTTTTCCTGGGTGGATAATGCAATTGATTTCCCTAATACATGTACTTACTGGTATCCACTGTATAGCGATTTATCTGGCCCCAGTTGTTCAAAAGGTGGATAACACTATCCATCGCATAAATCTCTATCCACTGAATAGCGCAATTGGTTTTCCTAATACTTATCCACTGGATAGTGATTTATCCGTCTATCTATCCGTCTTTTCAACAACCGGGGCCTGGTGGATGGCACTATCCAACGTTTGAACAACCGGGCCCTGTAAGCTAACTCTTCCTCTATTGTCTCTCAGTCTGCTATCAATATATTAATTTTATCATGGGAGAGGCACAGTCACCAACTCGCATTCTGTTCTCTGTGTGCAATCCTATAAAAAGAAGACTGGGGATGGCCGGGCCAGACCCGTAAGTGCACAACCAGCAAAACACCCAAAACTCTGAGTCCACACCCCCATATCTAGGACCTGTGTCAGAGATTGGAAAAACCAGGAAAATTAATTTGTATAAAGCAAGACAAGATTCAAAATTTGTGTATTCCTCATGAGCTTCCTTAAAATACTGAAACCCAATAGTTAACAGTTATATGTTTGTATAACCCAAGAGACTCTGGATGTTATGACAACTCCAGCTTCTGGCATGCTTAAAGCCATAATTTGTGTTTTGAAATCAAACAGAGAATCCACCTTCACTAATACTCTCCAACTGAAAATGTGTACATCAAAAATGGAAAAACACGGTACATGTATGTCGCCCATTATAGAAAAAATATGGGTTCACTGAAACTCTAGAAAGCAAGATTTGTAGGCTATGGCTGACCAGGTCCATGTGACCATGCAATTCTGGTTGTAATAATATTGTTTGTAGCCTTAAAAACATCACACTTACTGTAGTAAAGGCTGCTGACAATAACTCTGTCGCATCTGATCCAGCTTTTTCCAACTAGAAAAGACAACCAAAACCAAAAAATAAACTATCATATACTAGAAAATGAGTGGTAAATACATAGCATGAGCACAGTTTCTCCATTTGGATATCATGAAATGAAGAACAAAACGTAACTATTATAACACAAAATCCAGAGGCCCTTTTCTTTTGGTCTCCAAGGTGACGCTACGAAAAATTATTTGGTTCAGTAAAGCAACCATTTTAGGTCACTAAAAGCAAGAATTCAAATTTCTTTTGTTGTTCTTTGTTTGCTCTTTGTACATGACAAAACAAAACTATGTTAAATTATGATCACGCAAGTCAAGTGGATTTTCACCTGGACATACCTTCCAACTGATAAGCATGACTGTATATTGCACCTGCACATATATCTCACGTGGCCCTAGATCATAGTTGCCAATAATTATGAAAGTCGAGCATTTATCCATGGAAGTACAAGATACTTACTGTTTCTTTGGCACTGATAAGCATACCAATGTCAGACATTCTTCTGTCCAGAAAATTCCATGTTTCCTCAAAATCAGGAGACCTGTCACTGACCATGTACAATTCTGAAATTTAAGAGAGAATTAATTTTAAATACTTGATTTGTATGTTGATCATGGGTCAATTTTATCCTTGGTTTAAATAATTTTGTTTTCCTTCACTTCAGACTCATTATTTGTTGGTTTTCACATGACATCACCAAAATTCAAACTAAGGATTATCGGATCTTCTGAGCTTCTACTTTCCTGAGGTATTACAGCAGCTAAACACCCTCATTTATACAACTGTTTGGTTTGAAAGGGTTTTTTGTTTCGCCTTTGAGGATGCTTGAATTTCCAGGCTTTTGCGTGACACGGCAATTAGCTGATGGCCGGGAAAGTTCTTATGTGGGTTAAAAACTTTGCCGATTTTTTGAGATTGTGCTATCTAAACATTCATTGTCTCAAAATATATTTTACTTCAACCTTTATGAGTTCCTTGCATGATGAATCCAGGCATTTGTAGGGAAACTCAAAGTCAGATGTTTCCGTTGGTTTCCGGCAGCCATATTTCTACCCCTCACAGGGACTCCAACATAGCATCTCTATACAAAGCTATAAAAATTTGGGTAAGACATTTTCCGAATATCTCACATATGAAATAATGCACAGGCCTGATTTTTGGCAAAGCTTTTTGTTTATTTATCTTCTTTTATTTCCCAGATTCTGAACTTTGAATGGTTTGCCTTTTTATTTTTTGAGAAAACAGAGAATTCATTACCATACATGTACATCCACAAACATGTCCGCAAAATTAATCATGGGCACAACAAAAGGCTGTCCAACAACCCTGGGCTACTGGATTGACTTGTCACTCTGTACTAGCATAATTTAATTATTTTGAGTTATTCATAAAGCCAGCAAAATTGTCCTTACAAAGTAAAAATAATGTTAGTGAAAGGGGGGCTGGTAGGCCAACATGACTGCTCCAGGTGTGTAACTTCAGCAACAGCTTGCCTGAAGAGCAACAACTTTCTATTATTATATTTTCATCTCACCATAAAATATAATTTGAACCAAGGTTAAAATTGAACCAGAGCATGTACACCTAAATAACTATTAAAGTATAACAATTATTTTGCTATCATTAATTTAATATTATTGATTTGATTATAAAACAAAATGTAGGCACTGTCATAGAAGTCAAATTCCATTAGTTTTTATTTATTCCTTTCATATTTTTCAAGTTATTCCATTCTTTACTAATATATATAATGTATCATTGGATCATAACTCAGAAATTACAGCTCTCCATGTATACAATGCAGTTATAGTGTGCATAAATCAGATTCAAAAAATGCGCCAGTTGCATTCTCAGTAGCCTTTGTACCTTTGTAAGGGCTCCAAATTTACAAACACAAACTTGTCCAAGTGTACCAGTAGTTATCTTTAACCTACCTGTGGAACCGTACAGTGCTGCTAACACCCCTCTCTTTGTGTACCAGTTTATCTGTGTATGATCAGAAGGTATTACAAGAAACACTGTGATAAACATCACAAATTAAATTAATTATTTTCTTATATCAAAAGCTACCTTTCCTTAGAGGAAAAGTGACTCACAAACTTGCTTGTTTCACTTGCTCTAACATTCAGTTTTTCAAAACAGGATGCCCCTCAAATAATTATTATTTTTTAATTCAACAAAATTATACTCCTTGGAAAAACAGAACCCACTGGCACCCTACCCATCTCATTCCCGATATGTCCCCCGCCAAATTTATGAATTCTCTGTGCATGCTTGTTGAGTTACAAACTAAGGTGATTCAAATGTTTGTTATGTCTGTTATGTTACCAGTCGAGAATATTTTCTAACATGTTGGCCATAGTCAAATGAATCTAATAGTATGAATAGAATATTTAAAATAAAGTGTCATCAAATAATAACATCACCACTATATATCGTCATTCAAATCATTAATTTTCAAACAAATTTCATAGAACCAATTCAAATAAAATATCACTTTATTTTTTCCAAAAATAGAAATCAAATTAAAAATTTTAATATTAAGGAATCAGTTTGTTTCCAACAGTTCAATATTTCAAACTTTGATCAGTACACTAACCAATGATTACTGACTGTGGAGTCCTTTTACTAATCGAAATGTACAATGTACTTGTACTATAAACATGTAATCTATTAATAACAATACCAAGGCTGTGCTCTAAGAAAAATTGAGGGGAGCCCAGCTACAAACATGTGAAATCCTAGATGCCCAGTTTATGATTTCTATTACAAAAAAGTAAGACTTTCTAGTCACCAAGGAACAAAAGTTAGGTTCCACGGTGCACCAGGTGGGTTAGAGCACAGCCTTAATACTAATCATTAATTGATTAGTGACCCACCATCTCATAATGAGTTACCAATAAGCTTATTCCCAACCTATTTATAAAAAGACCAACAATTTCATTAGCGAAAATTTTGGAACTTACATCTGTTGATGAGTCCCCTGCATGGTACCATATTTCATCCACCATGTATGCAACATTCTTTGCAGCATCAGGAGCATTGTGTGGTAGTAACATCAAACCCATGGCCTTAAAAAAAACGTCACATTAAAATGTGATTATTTTTCAATATTGTCAGTTGCGTTTCCAAGCCCACTGCACATTTCTACATTATTGATTAATCGACTGACTCAAGAGACTGACTCTTATCAGGGCTAGAAAAAAGTCCTGTCCAGTTGTCAGGGACAAGTAGATTTTCTCGCTGGGCAGGCAACTTTAAAGGCTTACTTGCCTAACGGGCAAGGGTCCAGGGAAGTGATCCTCTTACAAAATCATTACCTAAGATGGCTAAGAAGTGGTCACAGGAAAGACAAATTGGAGACTTGCTTGTCTAAAGGACAAGCTGGAATTCAAGTTTTTTTTCCGATCGCTGCTTATGACTCAAAGGCTAATAAACGACTGACTGACTGAATGGCAGACTAAATGACTGACAGGCTGTCTGCTGATTGACAGAGAGATTGACTGACTGCTGGCAGACTTAAATGTGGCTAAATGTAATTTAGGCAAAGTTAACCTCGAAGCAATGCTGGTCAGCAGTTTCCCCAGCTATACTAGGGGTGGCCTGATGCCTCTAGCAGGAGCACCTCACGACTTATATACGCAGTTACTTGCAGTTCTTCAAAAAGTGTTGTTGCAATAGCTTGCTGTTTGCGTGCCATTTTGTGCTTCGGTTTTTTCCCATCCCTCACTCCCTCTTGAGGTATGGGCCAGGTAAGTATTGGTCGGTAAGTATTCCACTGAATTGTTCAGTGTGATGGTGCCTGGTAG
>BOPM01000236.1:217432-232180 GCA_022179025.1 Porites australiensis
CCCCCCCCCCCCCCCACCACCAAGTTATAGGTTCATAATATACCTGTAAACAAAAAATATAAATACATACACCTTATTCGATGGTTTAGCATATAATACGCGCGGATATTTTGCGAGTTGCGTGGTATTTTTCCGAGCCCGGCAGGGGCGAGGAAAAATACGAGCAATGAGCAAAATGTCCGCTCGCATTATATGCTAAACAATCGAATAAAAGGTTTACTATTCCACTACCAAAAAAAAATGTTATTTTGCAGTTGGCCTCTATTTTTCGGTAAGAGTATTCACTGAAAATCCTGATTCCGTCTGTGACAATAACGTTAACAATGAGCAAAATGTTCGCGTGTATTATATGCCAGACCTTTGAATGAGAGATCAATTATTTTACTGCAAAAGAAAAATGTTATTTCGGCTTCTATTTTCTAGTAAGAGGTATCCAAAATATCCTGATTCTGTCGATCAGCCATAGTTGCTCCTTTTGCATCCGCCGGCATTCGCCCTGTTGTAAACCGGTTAAACCAGGACACTAAGGGGAATTACGGCCTCGTATTTTGCGCAATCTCTTGACCTTATATGGTAAAATGACATAATAGTGGAATAATAAATTTGCTTATAGCCCCCTCGGATATAAGCCTCCTCCTTTTATTAGCTACTCCTAAAACCCCTTAAGAAGATGTTTAAGCCCAGAACTTATAACATTATAAGCGGCAGTTTACAGTATTCAGGAAAAGAAACCTCTGCTGGCAGGAAAGGAAAAAAAGGAAAGTTAGTTACCATCGCGTTAGCTTCGACCTTATCTCCATCAGGCTTTTCCAAATCTTAAGAGACAAGTATTGGGAGGGAGGCCGATGGCTGTTATAGTGTTGGAAAAAACCTAGCTGGCGATTGGGGTGCCTAGCTGGTCTAGCGCCATGAGCTAACAACACGTGCACGCCATAGTAAACGGCAAGGAGCGATGCAATAGGCCAGGCACATTTGCATTTTGCAGGCAACTGAAAAATAGAATAGTCAGCTTGATAGAAAGTATTGCAGTTAATTTTTTATTTCAGGTCATTTTTAATTTTTTCTTTGTTTCATATTCATCAGCATACATTACCATACCCAAAAACAATGTAAATTTAAAAATTAACTGAGATAAAAAATTAACCTCAACATAGACATCAAAATGACACTCCGGGAAAAGATATGGGATACGATGACATGATTAGAGTTTATTTTTAATCTGGAAGGAAATTTTTGTTCCGTGAAGTACGGTCTCATTTAGCGTTTCATACTTGTCTCATCTTTCCTTGCTCCAGTCAAAATTTATACAGCTAGAATTTCCGTTATAATAATTTGATTACCCGTTGCATTCCTGCAGACGCACTGTGAAATGATCTCATGCCATGGAGAATCAGGAGGCTGGACCCTAGTCGCACGAGTTGAAGGCATGTCAGGTGACTTCTCACCCACAAGCCCTCTCTGGGCCAATGAGGATGTAGTGAGTCCTTGGGATGCCGCTGACCTCACTCGAACAACATCTATGAAAAATCCCGGATGGTTCTCAGTGTCGAATCAGGCGGTGCGCGTGTGCTATAGTGGTCCTCGAAGCAACTGTGCGACCTTTACGCACAATCGTGGACTGACACTCACTCAGTTCTTTGGAAGTCAGTTTGCAGTGGAAGTACAAGAGCAGTATACTTTTGAGTCCTTAATGAAGAAGCTGGGGAAACATCTGGACCTGGGGCATTTGAAAACTGTAAGTATGTTATTTTTCATTACATCTTATTGCGGGCGACCAGAGGAGTCCGCAATACTAATCTTCAGGTTGGTATTACGCATGCATGGCATGTATATATGTAGCCAGCATTCGTTTGGATTTCCTATCACCCGTAGTAATCGTCATCTCATTACGCGTGTTTTGACTTTGTATCACATGAAACTTACGCAAAGCATAGCGTCGAGGCACCAACGATCGATCTCGTCCGCCTTTCTTCCACCTTTAATTTTAAAGCTTGTCTGCTTCTGAAACAATATGTCTTTAATCTCACAGGAATGGTGTGGCCTCAATCTTGGAAATCTCTGCAACTTAGTCGCAGACCCCAACAGGGAGCCTGGAACCCACATTTGTCGCATAGGGTGTATTGGCGATACCAGTCTCCCTCGGTCACCCAACGGATGTAACCCGGATGACTATGCCTTAGGTATTGGCGTGTCAAGCTGCAACTCTCCAGGAGGATGTCACGGTCACGTGTCCAAAACAAGTAGCCTACACTATAGCATGTACTCACGCTATGGTGATTACCAGCAGACAGCTTTCATCTACGTCAAGTAAAATCCGTTTTTTACCGCTTACATGAGCAGAGACTCGATGCCGTTTGCTTTTTTATAAAGCATCTTAGTTATGACCCATAAGCCGTGAACTCTATTATTATTATTATTATTTTGCTGCTGAGAAAGAAGTCATTCTTTAGAGTCCTTCTTTTCACTTCTTCCAGAAATGTAAAGTCGTTTCGCTGCATCACGAAGTTGAAAACTGGTCCAAAGTTTGCTGGTGTTCATTTAATTTTTGATCATTAGCTTAGTGAAATGGCCATTAATCATAACTCGTTAGTAAAGTCAACTTCAGCGCTATGTGGACATGATGCGGCGAAACGACTTTGTAGCAAAACGACCCGTAACGAAACGACTTTGTAGCGAAACGACCTGTAACGAAACGACTTTGTAGCGAAACGACCGGTAACGAAACGACTTTGTAGCGAAACGACCGGTAAGGTTAACACTACACCGGATAGCCTTTGCGCCGGCACAAAAACCACACCAGACATAGGCCGCTTCTGATCACACAGGGCACCCAACGAGAGTATAGTTCAAAACCACTGAAACATAGTATTGTTAAACGTATTTTACTATTTGAACGGTAGATATCCCCTAAAAATTTTTCGTCTGTTCGGATTTTCTAGCTGAAAGTCTAGTGATCCGAAAATTATCATAGGGATCGAAACTTACCTTTTCGAAAATTTCAGCCAGAAAAAAGGCTCCCGAAAATCTGCGAAAATTATGAGTGACGTTTTTAGGGTAAAAATCCGTTTAAAAATGGGCAATTATACCTTTTCTAGATGTTCGAAAACTCTGGGAGAGGCAGGCAAGCAAGAAATTTTACAACAAATGTTCCGAAAACTCTAGATCTCGAATCGTCTTCCGAACAGATATTTTCCGAAAATAGACGTTGGGTGCCCTGATAAGAACGGTTGTGGCAGCGCGATTTCTGTAACAATGCGAGGCTGTGCCGCGCGGATCTCTAAAGTGGAAAGTCACATCAATCCGATAGGCATTCACACTATACCATACAGCTTTTCGTGCCCACGAAAAACTATCCAGTATAACGTGAACATAGCTTTAATAAATTAGCAATTAATGAATGAGGCTGAGTAGGATATGAAGAATTAACTGAGCAGATCGAGGAGGGTGTTATCCACCCCGGCTTTCGGCCTCTGTGGATAACACCCTCCAAGATCTGCTTAATTCTTCATATCCTACGAAAGCCGAATTCATTAATTGCTTTATTATTCATTTAAAAATACTTTCTAGTTTAAAAACACAGCTAAAACATGCTTACCTGCATCAATGTTAAGTTTATCTTCGATAGTGTACGTTTATGTTTGTCCAACTCCGCTAATATTCTCCAAATAGCAGACGTCACCCTCCGAGTTGTCTTCTTGCTGTTTTTGCTATGTTATTAGCCATTATATCGCCTAGTTACAGCTGTAGTTCTTACTCTTGAAACGAGTGAAGTGTCCGCCATTTTAGTTTTCACAACGAAAACAACTCAACCTCGTCGCCAGGTCTTCTCCGTTAACGGTGTATTAATCTGTAGAAGGCTGCATTTTTGACGTCATTTCCTCGTTAAACACAAAATTCTTCCAAATTTTGTCATCAGTAACTGGTTATGGTGAATTATGCATGTGCTTTTAGCCAATCAGAATTGGGGATATATTTTGAATGGATAATAATATTCCTTAGAGCATTTTTGTTGAGATTCTTTGGAGACAAGATGTACCTGATTCTATTCATTGAGCAACTCTAGCCGCAAAAAAGGAAAAAATCGATCAATCAGTCAATAATACTGTTCATGAAGATACCAATCTGATGAGGATGTTGAGAAAGATGACAAAAAAAATTAATAGGGTTTTTTGTGCAACTTGTGTATGTAATAAACTGCAAGGAAGGTTGTAGAAAAATTTCCTAAACTGAGCACCTTAATTAAGCAGTTTTCTCCCACTTCAACCAATATATGTTGTCAGAAAGGAGTGATTTTGACAACTTAAATTATCTGCCATCATTTTCTATCAAGCGTTTTATCTTTATACTTTATACTAGTTTTGATAAGTGAATAAACAACAAGGACACAATTATTTATAAAATAAAAAATAATTCTATAGATAAAATCTTTTAATTCTGGAAGAATGAATTCGATAAACCTTGCTATTTATAAAAATGTATTAATTGCTGTAATGGTCTATGGTTGTTTCTTAATTTAATTGGTGTCCTTCTTGTAGGTTTTATATTTTGCAACAAATTATCATTCAAATATTAGTCCTTGTTGAAGCTTGCTTTGCTTGCTTTTTCTTGCTCACTCGCTTCGCTCACTGAGAACCCGCAGATGCGAGGTCAACTTGTAGCAAGTCTATGAACAGTCTAGTGAAAAGGTGTGGTAATTATCTTTTTCGAGTTTTATGAATTGGATATTTTTCATGCAATATTTTAAATTAATTATTAGCAAAAGTTTCTCCCACCACAAGAAAACCCAGTTAACGCTACCATTGGTACACTAATTAACCCTTTAAGCCCAAATACCCACATAAAAGTTCTCCAGATTGATCTCCATACATTTCCTTATAACGTATAAGTTGAAAGGATTTTCTAAAAGATCAAAGCATTATCCTGGCCATAGGTAGCCTGAGAAAACAGACGACATTTTGCAACACCACTGGTGGTTTCCCCGTGAAATAACGTCTGAGAAACAAGTGTAGAAATTCCATACTGATGATGCGTCACTACCCAGATCTGGGTAGTGCTTCTGATTGGTCGTGCTGCGAGGGAAATCTGCTTCAAGCAATCAGAAGTGCTACCCAGATCTGGGTAGTGATGCTTCATCAGTATGGAATTCCGCACTCATTCCTCAGACGTTATTTCGTGGGAAAACCACCGGTGGTGTCACAAAATGTCGTCTGTTTTCTCAAGTTAGGCCATAGGTTATCATTTGACTAATTCAAAATACCCTGGCTTGACCATAACATCTTAATCAACACTGCGTTTTACTAGCATCAAGAACAACATCCACTCCTCGGATGAGGAGAATCAAGACTCACAGTAGAAGTTGAAGAAAGTTTATACTGGCCTTGTCCAACCAGCATCTGTGCAACACTGTCGAACATATCTTGAATTCCTTCCCCTGTCTTGGCTGATGTAAGAACACTTAGGTGGCACTCATTTGCAGTTCTAAATAATTCAATGGTTTCTTTGGATATCTCGCATTCCAGGTCTTTTTTGTTTCCAACAAGAATTTTCATGGCTTCAGGAGAATGCTCGTTGAGATCACGAAGCCAGTGTGCTAAATAGTGTAATGATGAAGGGTCATCCATGCTGTAAACAAAGATAGCAGCATGTGACCCACGGTAGTAGTTATTTGTAATTGTGCGAAATCTTTCCACTCCTGCTGTGTCCCAGACACCAAGCTACAAAAAGAAAAAAAACGTTATAACCTAGCCAGGTCAAGCATTAATGCCAAGAGATTGTATCAATGATAATATTGATTATTTGACAAAAAAAAAATCTGTTAGTCCTAATTCCCCTACCTAGTGTAAAGTTCAAATCTGCATTCCTGCATGCCTTATGAGCAGTGAATTTTTCCCTAAAACTTATCAGTATTTGGTCAGATTAAAGAATCTTTAACTGGATAAAAGTCATAAAACCATTATGAAGACATTTGTGTCAAAATTTAGGAAACCCAGCTCCCAGAAATCTCATTACTACGTGAATGAATTCACTGCTAATCATGCATGCAAGAATGCAGAGATGAATCTGAGATCTACAACTACTACAGCTAACAGATTAATTCTCAGATAATCAATAGGCCATTTTACAGTTGTGGGCTTAGTGTCCTAGCCTTTGCGTGAATGTGAGGTTGAGTTTGACCTTGTTTTGATACAAACCTCCTTCCTTTTCTTTAAAAGTAAATTGTGCTTAAAAAATACAAGTTAGCATAACAACCACATGATTTACATAAAATTAAATATAAAGCAGGAAGGCCTAGGGTTGTATCAAAACAAGGTCAATTCCAGCCTCATTTCCACCTGTAACTGTAAAATAGGCTATTCATTCATGGAATCTTAGTGGGTATGCTTAACTTGGCTTGACTGAAAAAGCCTGAAATACAGGAATGCAATGCTAAGAACCACAACAGAACCACATCTGGATGTACAGTTTATGATTCACATTCACCTCTCTCCCCCTCCCCCACTGACTCAATTGCATATCTCAAGCTCACAGACATTGTGACATGATATTACTGATTTTCATTCAGAGAAAAACTAGAAGGAAGCCAGAGATTACAATTCAGTTCTTGTTCACTCCCACGGTCAAATCACGGGTACACTACATTATATAGCTCTACTTTTAGAATATTATTGATCAGAACCTTTTATGGTGGGATCATTCATAGTAATAAACCTTTTCACCAAACAGTCACGTGGTTTCTATATGCATTACTGATCACGTGTGAGGACCAAAAAGGCTGGATAATGGCCATGCAAGTTCTTTTTTTGGACCAATTTGAAGTTGTGTTCCTTATGAAAAATAAAAAAGGAAAAGATTGAGGCCAATATTCAGCCATCTTAGGCGGACAAATTTGTTCAAAAAACTATTTTATTATATGCCCCCTCCAGTAGTCACTCAGGATACTGGATTCACTTGAACATCATCCAGTTATAATTTCCTGTATAAACTGGTTCTATCATAGCGAAATTTGTTGTATCATGCTGCCTGTATTCTAATCTTTGAAGGTATTTTCGTTTTTTCTGTTCTGTCAATTATTTGACTGAAGGTGGGTTTAATGCAAATCACAACGTAACGTGCTCGCACAGCTTGGCTGAGAATGACTCCAGACTGCTCAAGAATAGCAAAGGAAATCGCGATGGTAAGCGGATTTTTTGTTGAAGGAAGGAGGCAGACATTGCTTTATTCTTGGAAGTGACAAGAATAACACAGATCAGAAAAATCTGCAAAGCAGACTTAAATAGCAGAGTATTGCCTGAAACAGGATGATCACAAAGCAATGAAACTTGAAACACGAAACAAACAAAACGAATGGAAATCCACCAATCACAAATCACAAACCAGGACCTTTTGAACTCATGCAAGTAAACATGTGTTTCCTAAGAGGTCTTCTAAGATGACTGACGGAACCGAAAAAAACAAAATTCCTTTGAATTTTCCAAAATGCACAGCGCGATACGATGAATTTTGCTGTAACTTGTGCTTAAGGCAGTATTCACACTTGGTGCCCTAGCAAGGTGTCCGAGTATGGTACTTGCTGGGCACCAATATGGACACACCTTTTTTTCAAGTACCCATGCTAGAATTCAGGCATGGTGCAGGTGACCTGTACAAAAAGGCTCAAAAGTGGGCACCGCGTTCCTGTGAGCAAACTGTTTTTGTTAGTTCTGGGATTGTCCACTGCTTTGTACGCGCTGCTAAGTTCATGATTCAAAATAGTCTCTGACAGGGCAAAAGTAGGTGTAAAAGCAAAAGTAAGTGTGCACACAGTTACATGTTGGATACTCAAGGTGTGAACACAACACCATTTTATGCTGATACTGTACCCAGGCACTAGTTCCCAGTGAACAACCAATAAGTGGATCAAACCCTATATACCTTACGGTAGGAAATTAACGCTCCACGGAATTAGGGTATTAGAAATTAACGCGACTTAAATTAACACATTTAGTAAAAAATGAATTGCGAATAAAGGAAATTAACGCAAAAGAGAGGGTACCGGGGGGTAACATTTCAAAATGAAGGAAATTAACGCTATGACTACAAAGAAACAAAACCTGTTGAGGCAACAGGAACAAAGTTAACCGTATAATCCGAAACGGAAACTTTGTTTGTGGTTCTTAACTTAAACATTAAGTGAACAAATCTGGCTACTTCAAGTTCTTCACAGTTTAACTGCTGCTGGCAGATCTCCACCCTGACATAATACTCCTCTTTCTTTATAGGTGTCAAGAACATCCGAGGTGTATATTGAGAATTTGGGGTAAAAGCATGGAAATTAAGGTCGCGGAAATAAATGCTACACTAAAATAACGCCATGGAAATTAACATTTACAGATCTTCATGTGACTAAAATTAATGCAAATTTTTGAAATTCGCAATAATCTCATGAAGTGTTAATTTCGTATAATAAGGTATACATTTCAGGCATTGGTTTCTTGATCAGACTTTACAATAGAGAGAGATAAAAGATTCTTTCTCTCTTGTAATGTAGCACTGGGAATAGAAAGTAATGCTAGAAGGGTGCAGACCCTATTATGTAATCATTCAAATGGAACGTCTTTAGCAATATGTTAATTAATTGCTTTAGTTTTTGTCTTTTTCATTATTACTTCAATCGTCATTACTTGACATTGTTGGATCTAATAGACGGCTTTCGCTGTGGAGCGTGGGAAAGGATTGGAAAAAAAGTGTTAATTTAACGTCCTAATTCATGAAATGTGAGAAACTACGTAATACGCTCCTTCGACTCAGGACCCCATAGGGTAATTGCTCGCTAGCAATTAGCTATGTTCGCTTTTGTTGATGGTATATTTTTTATATCATCCAGCGTCGAAAATAAAATATTATACAAAAAAGAATATATTTACATTGCTAAGACATCACATGTTCCTGATGCAACTAAAAAAAAGATAAGCTTATAAGCTTATTTTAATAATTATTGAATTGCAGTTCATTTCAAACAGAAACTTCACTTACAGTAACCTGTTGATCGCCAACCTTGATGTACATAGAAAAGCTGTCAATTCCCACAGTGTTTTTCCTGTGTTGGAGAAACGAGTTTTCTTTTGCACGGTAAAATATCGAGGTCTTTCCTACCCCAGCTTCCCCAAGTAAAATGACTTTGAAGAGCGGACCTTTTTCTACGCTGAGCGCCGCCATGTTATTTTTCCAAGCGGAAGCCGGAAGCTGCCTGTCTCTCAGCGAAATGTTATGGGAGAGGTAGGGGGACTTTTTATTCCTGTTTTTGATGGTCAAAAACGAAAAATATATACACAAGAAAAAAACAAAAATTCGTCGTGAAAACCATTTGCTCCATAGAATTCCTAAACAGAAACAAAACAAAAAAGCAGTTCACTCATTCTCTTTTAGAAAAAGTTGAAAAAAGATTCATTGCACTACCCCCTCCCCGACGGTAAGGACTCGGTCAGTTAGAGCTTCCCCAGGTCGGCAGTTCTGCGAAAAGAGAGCTGCGCGCATTCCAACGAGTTGTTCGGGTTTCTACGATTCAAAGGAAATGTCGGGATTGGAAGAGAAGCTTCCGCTCTATAAGATTGTTTTAGCTGGAGATGTTGGTGTAGGAAAGACTTCTATATTTCAGAGATATGACACAAACAAGTTTTTCGACCACAAGGACGTTACATTCGGCCTGGACAAGCTAAACAAAAATGTCGAAGTCGATGGACAGAAATGCAAGGTGTGTTTTATAATAAGCAGCACTTTTGATAAGCTTGATAATCAGTTAAATTTCAAAGCTAATAACGCTGTTCTTACACCTCATTACCTGGAAAGTAGAACTGAATACAAATCGTGATTTTGAAATTTGGATCGAACACACATAGTCTTTGTCACTTTCAGTTAGGCTTACTTTAATCCCCATCAAGTGCTATAAAATGTTAACACTGTTAGCCTGTCTGCAGATATTTTCTTAATTCTGTGAAAATCACTGACTTCGAAGGTTAGTTGATAAGTTTATGCCCTAATCTTTCTTGACGACTTCGGATTGTTGGGAATCATTTGAAAATTTAAATCCGAAAAATGGAAGTAGATCTACGAAACCTCAAAATCCACAAAACGTCTTACATCTGAGCTCTCTATGGCTTTACGTGATTTCCCTATACTTGCAGCTGCAAAGATAAGGTCAGTGGGTCTATTTCCCTACATTGAAACCAAAAATAGTAAGGATTGTACAGTCATGCTAGGTTCCTGGTCCTTTATAAACCCGAGCAAACATGCAATGGAACAGTCAAAGCTTTCCTAAAAGACCATAAGTGGTTGCTCATATGCGATCATGCGATGCCCCTTACTGGTCGTTTCGATACAAGTCCGTGGTTTTGCATTTTGCATTGCTGGTTTGCATGTGACATCACAGCGGCCATGTTGGTGGTCATGCAAGAACAAAAGCATTTCTCTCCTCTGGGAACTAAACTCTATTTTCATTTAAATTCTTCCAGAAAAAATTCTATTGTCTTGACCCCAACATGGCCGCTTTGTAAAGTGGTTGGAAACCAAGAATAGTTGGCTTATGGAGCAAAGAATATTTATGCCATGTGTATTTCTTGTTCATGTCCCATAACTATACTTTAATTGATTGAAATTGTTTTGTAGTTTCACTGCTTAATAAGTTTGTATCAAAATGACTTTGCATTGGAATGACCAGTTTCCGATGCACCTATTGAAGGGTGGTCACTTATGAATGTTTTTAGAAGGCTTGCTGTCCTGTTTATTACCTGCAATACATTAATACAGGGCTTAAAATAACGGCCGGTCAACGGACAATGTCCGGCCTGATCGTGGACTTGACCGGTCAAACTCTCATCTTGCCGGTCATTTTTGGATGGGAACCTTTTAAAATATTTTCCATATAGTTGCCGCTTAATGCGTTTTGAAACTGAGTTGTGGAGTAATGCAACGATGCTGCAGGTCGTACTGTACTTTCTGCTTTGCTGTGATTAGTTATGTGACCTTCTTTGGGAAAACATACACATTATTTGTTAGAAAACTAATAAAGGATAGCTAACAGTTTTTGTCAATCTAACATTTCACATCTACTAACCCTTGTAAGAGGATTGTGAAAATCACCTTCGACCTGCAAGGAAGCTGTACTTTTGACGTCATCGGTTTATTAATCGCAAAATTCTTCCAAATTTGGTCATCAGTAGCTGGATATGGTGAATTACGCGTGTGCTTTTAGCCAATCAGAAGTGAGGAAATATTTTGAATGAATAATAACATGCATTAATTAGCATTTTTGCCTGAACTAAAAACTTGGCCAAGAAGCTTATGCTATATGCATAAGCGGTTGACTGAATTTTCGTTATAACAAGAACTTAAAAATACGGAAAAGACCAGCTGGTGATTTTCAAAAATGGTTGCAGTAAATGCTTCAAAGTTGTCACAGTTCAAATTGGAGTTAATAGTGCTGAGTGCTGGTTGTAACTAGAGCTGGTCACTAACAGGGAGAGGGGTGAATAGCCAAATGAATTAGCAGATTTTGAAAATGTTTTGTCCAGATTTTGGATTCTAAGTCAGATTTTAACAGATTTCCGGATCCTGCAATTTCAGCGGATTGCGGATTCATCCATTTACTGGGCCCTGAATTTGGACTTTGTGTGTAATAAAGCTATTTTTGCAAGGATTCAGGGTGAAACTTGAATGGCAGATTTGGTAATAAATCATGACGGATCGGTGGATTTGCATACCCCTATTCACCCACCTCTATAAGAGTAGTTGTGAGGAGAGCTTTAGTCTAAGGAAAACAGCGGATGACATGTTGTGACGCTACCAATGGTTTCCTTGCAAGGAAATGTAAGATGTCTGAATCCCGTGGGAGGGGTATTCCCCATAATGGCTTATACTGGTGGATCGGAGGCTCCACCGGAAGGGGGCACTTTTTTCAGTTTTCTGTCAAAAGTGGTATACGAAAGGGTAAGGAGTTGCACCTCGGGGCAGGACTTCCCATATAAAAATTTCTGACAAATCTGCAAATTCAATATTAGCTGCCCCTCTGATAAGAAACTTTACACCAATGGAGTCAAGATTGGCTCACTCCCTTTAGTAGCAAATCCCAGAGGAGTTTGATCCCTGCTTCTGTATATCAGGCTTGGTTATAAGCCTGGTTCTTGTATGCTATGGACCTACACCACACACTTAGGATATAAGCATGAAAGCAAGGCCTAAGGCCCACTGGATTTCCCGCAAACGTCAGAAGAAGTAAATAGGGTGTCGAAAACAAGAACGATAAATGTGATTTTAAGGTTAAACGTTAACCCCAAAAGATATTCCTGGAGCAGTTGTAGTATGAACATGCTTTGGAAAGTGGACAGTGGAGAAACTAACCTCTGGTAACGATCCTTTGGAAATACATGAAACGTCAAGTCTTTCCTATTATCAGAGTGATTATTACAAATCACAGCAGCACAGCATTGTGAGAACTATTTTTGTCAAAGTTGTAGGATGTGCTTCTGCCACATTTAACTGCGATGTGGCCCTAAGGCCTTGCTTCATACTTATCTTGTAAGTGTGTATACCTGCGACACAGCTACAAGTTGACAATTGCTTCCAGTACTGTTCTGGCAAGTGCTAATATACACTTGTCTGCCCCAGCAGCTAGAGGTACCAGAATGCCTATGAGGTTGAACCTGAGTGCCTTAAATTTTTCAGGCCAGCTGTGATGCAGGTTAGCAGGGTATTCATTAGGCATTGGAGATTGGAGAATTCTCTCTTTACTATACTGAATTGTCCGGCTAACATTGGGTAGCCTATGACTATTTTTATTCAGATGTGGAGCCTCTTTCAAAATATTCTCCTGTGATGTTACATCTTTCTCCTGCTACTAGAAATCTTAAAATAATATGAAAACCCTCGGTTGGGGCTGAAATATTAGCTATGCTTTTATTTTGGAAGTTCATAGTATTATTAATTATTTAATGTAATAATATTTATTGGTGGAGTACATGCTGACAGTGAATGGTCTCACCCCTCTCTCCATGTAACTTCCTTTTATTTTTTTCTTTTCATAGATTAATGTCTGGGATACAGCTGGCATGGAACGGACCAGATCTCTTACTTCAAATTACTACAGAAACTCTCATGCTGTTGTCTTTGTGTATGCTGTTGACGATATGTACTCACTGACCGTATTGCGGAACTGGATAGAAGATGTAAATAAGGATGCAACCAAAGCCCTAAAATTCCTTGTTGGTAACAAAATAGATCTTGTTGATGAAGGTGCGGTGGTTGATGATGACTTAGCAGAGAACTTTCGCAATAACAATGGCTTACATTCACTCTACCAAATTTCAGCCAAGACAGGGGAAGGAGTTCTTGAAATGTTTGAAAACATTGCCAAGCTACTGGTTCGCAATACAAAGGCAACGATTCAGGATAGAAGTGCTTTCGCTGTCATTCAAGCTGAAAGTGAAAAAGCCACTAAAGCGAAACAAAGCAGTAGTTGCTGTAGTTGATCTGCCAAAGAATACAGTATTTAATTATTTAACTCATACACTGTTAATCCCAGGTTAATTGCCTGCCATACACCCAAGTCATTGTGCCTGATCTCCTTCAACCTGCAATCCCAAGGTGTACTTAATTCCTAGCACAAAAATCAATGAGAGGGAGATTTTGAAGATGTCGAAGTTTCAGTGTAAAGAGATCCCCAGGTGTTTGGGTTTGCTGAAGATTAAAGGCACAAATATGTTCTTGCAGAGGGGCACAGTTGAACTTGAAGAGGTGTAGGAGATTTTTATTTTTATTCAACCACAAAAAGAATCCATCCAACAAACACCAATTTAACACGATTTGCCAGAAATAGAGTTGAAAACTATCATTGTTACTGTTAAAAACAAATAGACCACAATTTTCCATTATGTTATCACCCTTAGCTTTTACTGTAAAAAGGGCTCGCTCTTATTTAATTCTAGAGTAAACTGGACAATCATTAGTCAAGACTTCACTTGCATCTATTTTCTTTTTTCACACTTTTACAGTTATTTTTGTGGCGTGTTTTATGATAATATATGGGTAAAATATGTTAACAGCATCTCAGAGATCAAATTTTACCCCAACTGAACAGATAAATGGTTGTATAAACTAGAAAATATTTTTCAGGTACAACAAAATAATGATTTAATTTTTGAGTAAATTTTGGGAGGCAGAGATGTAGTTGAGACCTCAAGCTGATGAAGGAAAATGTATGATTAATATTGATGTAATGATGTTATGGTTAAGTTCTAAACAGTTTTTAATAATAGCCAGTTATAAGCACCCAAGCTACAAACTTATGTAGGACCAGAAAGAGCTCATATCTAGTCGTTACTGTTAATCAAATGGTAAAACTGTTATTGAAATTGCAGTGCTTTATCCTTTGTCCTTATAGGCATAATCAAAGACATTGGACTCAGAGTAACATAAAAATTACTTTTTCTGATAGTTCTTTCTACATTTTTAATGATTTAGGGTGCATCCCTTCGGAGATAAAGGGTGGGGTGGGGTGGGGGTGTGTACTTCCTAGTAATGTGTTAATGGAGATGTACTGCTCGATGGAAGTGCATTTTAATGACTGGGTCAACTTTTATGGGGTTGCATTTTTAACAGAGTTACTAGAATGGGTTTGCACATTTTTGGGATGTTGGGGGTTAGAATATTCTGGTAATTAGGGATTTTACAGCGTAAGAATAGGAAGATTCTTGATTAAGTTTAAGAACTAATGAGTCA
>BOPM01000236.1:232190-249690 GCA_022179025.1 Porites australiensis
ACATATGCCTGCAAGTCTTCAGTTTATAGTGACATTATGTTGATGTATAATACACTGATATTATTTTATAAGATACTGATTTAAAATATTATTGATAATTATAATTAAGATTAACAATATTATACTAGATATGTACATTAATTTTTCAAAAAAAAAACAAAACAGCAAAAATGACATTGGAAACTTTACATTTTTCAGAGATGGGGTGCAGCTGATTGCGAGTGATTCTGAGTGAGGAATGATCTAGGGTGAATCAGAGTCAAAAAATAATATTGATCTAGTATAGGAGGACACACACGTACAGCTGTAACTCCCTTCAAAAGTTCCATTTTTTTTGCTTGCAAATCTGTAAGGTTACAATTTTCCAGTGCTGTTGTTTACCTGTAACAGAATAGGTCATGTAGTCTAGCAGAATCTTCTTCTTTTAAAAGACTGGCCAATCACCAATGTTTAAACACTTGGGAATTTCAATATGAAAGAACTTTGCCCAATTCCTGGTACCAAGTAAAAATGTGAGGCTACCTGAGGTTATACGTAAGAGTTGTAACAATATTGTTAGGTGCAGGTGTATTGTTATTCTGCAGGTGATGAATACCCTGGGTGCCAGAGACTTTTCTAGTATGGTTTCCAGTTTCTGTCAAGTCTTTATAGTGACCCACCTACAGCCCAAGATGTGTTGGCCTTCGGCCAACACTGAAAATTCCCACCGCACACGAGAAAAACCTCTGGTACCCAGTGTACATGATGAACCTAAAATGCCTTTACTTTCTATCAATAATAACAATGATTATATTTGCTGTGGTAACAGCCTTTTCTTTTATGCCTGTTTTGGGGCATTTTCTTCAGTGTTCGATGCCTCAAAAGGATTCACCAAAATTAACAAGATGAATAAAGAATCATTTTCATATCAACGGCTTTGCACTTAGCCTCACTTTGAAATGGAGTCTTGGTGCAACTCAGAAGTGCCCAGGCTATTCGAGTCTCCCCTCTATAAGTCAAGTACAGATTTTTTTCCTGTTCATGCAGTGTGATTAAAGGTCGGTATTCACCTTGATCCTGTTTGTTTATGAAGAGCAGCATTTTCTTCGTCTTCGACATCGTTGATGAGTGTCTTCAAATTGCAATTTAACAACACCAGCATCTAAATTGTAACTAGCACTCTTGTCATTGCAATTACCAAGGCATGAACGACCAGTTGGTTTCATGGGTGTTGCTCTCTTATTTAAATGGCTTGCTAGTTTATGAAGCATGTCCTGTATACCTTCACCTGTTAAGGCTGAAGTTCTAAACTGCAACACAAACGCATTCTTTGGAATTGATGACCTCAATTTATCCTCTGTGAAAGTTGGTTCTAAGTCTATCTTGTTTGTGATCAAAATGAAGCAGGCACCTTGCGCATGGATTTTGGCAAACTTCAGGATTTCAATGGCCTGGCTGAGAGATTCTTCGTCGTTTACACTGTACACAATCAACACAGCCTGGCTGAGTAAATAGTGAGAGCGAGTTAATGTGGCATGTTGTTCAAGTCCAGCAGTGTCCCACAAGTTTAGCTGCAAATTAAAGTGGAAAATATCACTATTAAAAGACAAAATATGCCACATCCCTTGGTTTAAGGGCAAAAACGTTCACAACATAAATTCAGGGTTGTGCTCTTATAGACTGCGAGCAGTCTCTTATTTTTCTTTGCAAAGTTACTGCACGCGAAACCTAAGGACGCGAGAAGTAAGGGCGTGGTTTGCAATCGCACTGGATAACTGTAAGAGCTAGACGGATTTTAAGAGAAAAGGTGGATTGCAAGCAGTCTAGTGCTCTTAGGACAGTTGTCTGGAGTCTAAATAATACTGAAACCCTTGTAATTTCAAAAAGACTCAAGTTCCCCTAAGATGACCGAACAGATAAAATTTTGTAGCGCTGCTTATAGCTAGAAAGCATTTCTAGAGAACCGCTAAAACATGGCTAAAAACATTCTGGACAGTTTAAAAAGTGATTGCAACATAACACTCTTTTTTTTATCAGAAAGTTGTTTCTCCCGCCCGAGGCTGAATGTTCTTATTTTTCTGCCGATTTCAGTCTGAAAATATTCCAGTATTATTCTTAAATTATAGCTTATGTCATTTCCGTTTTAGAATATATTGGGGTATCAATTATAGTAAGTGCAGGTTTTTTCGTTTTGTTGGCGGGTTTTGCCGCTTAGAGAATGGCATAAGTTGAAAACATATAATTGTATTGTATTTAAGTTTTTAAGCACACAAAATTATATCTTTTTCAAAATCTCAGCCTGAGGTTTAGTATTAAAATATTCTTAAATTTTCGCAAATTTCAGCCTCAATATTCTTCTTATAAAATATTTTCTTATAGAAAAAAAGAGTGTATTTTGGAGGAAACCTTCGTTTGGAGCCCCTGCTTCGTTGGTCTTGACCACTTTCAATTGCATTTTGTAATGATTTGACTATGAGAAGGGTTAAGACAGGCTCCGTAGAGACATAAACGTGAGAAGGTAAAATGAAATCAGCGTTGATGTTTGCAAATCAGTGTGAGGAAATTGTCTGAAACTGGGACACTAACACTAACAGCACGGCGAACTGCCTAAGACATACAGTATTCAATTATAAGATCATCATATGCCACCCAGGTTTTTATAGTGCAGTGCCTTTTTCCTTACATAAAAGCTACTCAGTATCAGGCTCCGAAAGCGAGAAATAAACGTCTGTTAGGCTACCATCGCCCATAATTTTCATGTGGCGGCTTTTCCGTTGGTAGCGCAAGTGGCTCAACGCGGAACAAGCCCTTTCTAGCAGTGCAGTTAAGGTCTTGGCCATAAATTCTTTCCAAACGTCAAGTTGCTGCGTATTTCAGTCTATTTCAATTACGTTACAAATTACATCAGCAGAACGTGAGCGATGTTGTAGCACATTGCGCAGACCTAAAAAGTACTTGGCAGCCACCATGACTAAATAGCGAGAGTCCACTGCTCTTGCTCTGATGAACATTACATTATGCAAATTGGCCTAAGTCCACGTACCAATCGACACCGTTGCACGGAAGCATCCATGATGTCTCCGTCTTGTTAATATCCTTACTGAGTAAACGGCAAATCACAAGACAACAGTGTGTGTTTTAATGTATTCAACGATTATCAACATATATGTTGCAGTTACATTAGTATTTACCATACCTGAAAACACTGAGAGAAAAACAAAAATTACCTGAGATAAAAAATTAGCAACAACGTAAATCTATCACACTGTCACTTCACTGAAAGTGAAAAAAAATGCTAGCTTCTTTGGCACTGTTATTGGAAATTTGTGCTCCGAGTGACAAAACGGAAAATTTTCCGGTGGAGAATGCCTTACACTGTATACCAGGGGCCCATGACCCATAGGCTCCTGCTTATAACCCATGCCCTCCGAACCTCGATTGTCAATCGAGACAAATATACCACATTAGGAACCCTCTATGCAAAAATGCTGGCTACGCCTCGGACCATAGCATTGTACTGGGCCATAGGAGTGAATCGGCATTATCCACTGTGGTTGAGTCGCTTGGTAATACCATCCACTAAATATAGGGTTCACAGCAGCTTGCGTATTACAAATAGTCGGCTGTCCAAATGGTATGTAAACATCCACGGTGGGTGTCGAACACGCTGCGAGCGTTGCTGTCCTAGCTCTGGTTCAAGTGTCGGTTCTGGATCCGACTCTGGATCTGACGACTGCTCCTGTGGTAGGTCTGGTTCCTGTTGTAGCTCGTGGTCTGTACCCAGTTCTTCCTCAGTAACATCTCTTGTGAAAGGGACGTTGTGGCTGTTCTCCATGGTATCTGAATGTTGTGACCCTGTGGGTTCATGGTCTCTGGACTCAACAGCGTCAAAAGTTGCATGCCGTCCGTAGCAGGATTTGATTCTGGCCACTCCGACAGCTGTAACGGTGAGTAGGTTGGGGGGTCACCATCATCACTGTCGCTGTCGGTACTAGTGTTTGGTACTGTGTTCCAAGTTCTTTCACCCCTCTGACCATTCTGCTCTTCAGTTACAGGAAGAAAGTCACATGGTAGTTGCCAGTTTCTGTGAAGGACACGCTTCTTACCATTGCCTCTCTCCGGCTTTAACTCATAGACCGGGCTCTTCCCTTTCTTTCCACCACTACGTGAATCTGGTCCTCCCAGTAAGCCCTAAGTTTACCCGGTCCCCCATGCTCTGAAAGATTCCTCACGAGAACTCTGTTAACTGGTTACAAGGTTGTAAAGTGGGCTTTGCGATCTTAAAATGACTTTCCCTTGAAAGCTAAGGAGCGAGCCTTTTCGGCAGCAAGTGTGTATGCTTTTGACACAACAGACTTCCATTTCAAGACATAAGTGCTATGACTGCCCTTCACTAACTCTAGCAAAGTTCCAAGAACCGTATCAACTGGTAAACGAGGTGAACGCCCAAACAAAAGAAAGAATGGGGAGTATCCTGTTGATTCGCTCCTTGCACAATTGTATGCATGTACAACCTTTGGGATGTACTCATGCCACCTACCCTTCCGTCCTTCGGGAAGAGTTCTTAGCATTGACAGTGGGGTCTTGTTAAATCTCTCGGCCTTCCCTTTGCATTGTGGGTGATAAGTTGTCGTCCTTGAACGGACCATTCCACAAAACTGCTGTAACTAGTGAAACAATTTATTGTCAAATTCTCTTCCCTGGCCATGGAGGATTCGAGCTGGAAATCCAAAGCGCAGCATGAAATCGTTAAAAAGCTTGTCCGCTGCTGTTCGAGCCGACTTATTTCTTGTGGGATAAGCTTAGGAAAAACGGGTAAAGTGATCAACAATAACAAGACTCATGTCCACCAGAACTTCTTTCCAAGTGTAGGTAGTCAATAGATATTAAGAGGGGCACGTGTCGAAATATTTGGGCGTCCTTGTTTCCGGCAGCTTACACACCTTGGTTACAACGTGAGTGAAATCGCGTTCCATGTATGGCCAATAAAATCTCTCCTGAGCTAACTGCAGTACTCTCTCTGATCCTGGGTGGCCCATCTCCTGGTGTAGTTCGTTAGAGACCAGAGGGAGAAATTGCTTTGGTAGAACTAACTTTAAATTTTCTCCACACCTTCTTCTATTTCTTCTTATTTCTTTTTCTTCTTCTTCTTCTATTTCAGTGGCTATATTTGATTAAACATAGTGACAACTCATCTTCATCATTCGAGTTCTCTGAACTTTCGGTAAAGTTTGGTTCATTCGCCGTGCGAATTGTGATTGTTTACCGCCCGCCTTGCACCAAATCCTTTGTTAGTGAATTCACGTCGTATTTAGAATCTATTATTTTATCCATGGAACCAATCCTGATCGTTGGCGATTTTAATCTTCATGTTGACGTAGCTGGTGATGCAGTTGCTGGCGATTTTCTGAATATTTTGGAATCCATGGGCCTAGAACAACATGTAGCTGGACCTACTCACAACCACAGTCATACCTTGGATCTGATAATCACTTGTCAATCTGATTCGATCATAAAGAATTATCCCACAATCGGTCAATTCTTCTCTGACCATACAGCTGTTCTTTGTGATCTTAATTCCATAAAGCCTGAAGCAAGTGTCAAAACTGTCACCTGCAGGAACGTCAAGTCAGTTAACATTGAATCTTTTAAAGGTGATCTTGCCAAATCAGCCCTGTGTAATGAAAACATTGTCAATTTAAGTCTGGATGGCCTTGTTACCTGTTATAATTCAACCCTTTCGTTACTCATCTAATGTCACGCTCCTTTGAAGACTAGAACTGTGGTTAACAGGCCTCGTGTGGCCTGGTTTAACGATTCGATCAAGGCTGCTTTCAGGGAAAGGAGAAAAGCGGGCGGAACTGGAGGGCTACAAAGGATCCAATGCATTATTCTGCATTCAAACAGAAAAAGAATCATGCAACACTGCTTATGAACCAGGTGCATTGTACATATTACAATGAGTTCATTGAGAAAAACAGCTTCGACCAAGGCAGGCTGTTTAAAGCCGCCAACTCCTTATTATCAGAATCAAAGAAATTATCCCTGCCCGGTGGATCTAACGCTGAGGTGGTTGCAATAACATAGGCAGGTTCTTCATTGACAAGGTGACAAGCATTCACTCTAAACTAGGAAATGCTGTGAATTCTAATGTGTCAACACAAGATCTTGCTTCTAATTCATTTACCAGCTGTAAATCGCTGTCAATGGATGATGTACGCACATTATTATGCGATCTTCAAAAAAGTCATGTTCATTAGATCCTGTACCCACGTCATTGGTAGTTGAGTGTATGGATGAACTCTTGCCTGTAATTACGTTAATTATTAATTTATCCTTGCAGTCTGGTCATTTCCCTAAAGTATGGAAAGAGGCAGTAGTAACACCTTTATTGAAGAAGTGTGGATCTGACTCGTCCAATTTTACAAGAATCTACGTCCTGTTAGTAATCTATCCTATATTTCCAAGCTCACGGCGAGTGCTGTTGCGGATCAGATTCAATCGCACTTGGCTAAGAACAATCTGTATCCAGTGTTCCAGTCTGCATGCAGGAAACTTCATAGTGCGGAAACAGCTTTGTTGAAAGTTCACAATGACATCCTGACAAACATGAACAAGCAGCATGTGACTCTCCTCGTTCTGTTAGACTTGAGTGCTGCCTTCGATACTATCGACCCTAGTATTTTGCTAACACGTTTAAGATCAAAGCTGGGTCTGAATGGAACTGCTATTTCGTGGTTCTGCTCTTATGTATCTCGAAGAACACAACGAATATCCGTTCAGGGAGCGCTTTCAAATGTATTTCATCTTCGTTATGGCGTTCCCAAGGGATCATACCTAGGTCATGCTAGGTCCCCTTTTGTTTAACATATATACAAACAAAATCTTTGACATTGTCGGTCGTCACCTTCTAAAAGATCATTGTTATGCAGATGACTCCCAGCTTTATTTCTCGTTTAACCCAAGCTGTGCTTTTAGTCAAGATGAGGCAATTAGATCAATGGAAACCTGTATCTCGGACGTTAAGCAGTGGATGACCTCGGACAAACAGTGCTTAATGACGACAAAACCGAACTTATTGTAATAGCATTACGACATCTATTGAAAAAGGCCACTGTTAACACTGTCAGGGTAGGAGATTGCGATGTAAGCAGTGTCTGTTGTGCAGAATTTGAGTTCTTGGTTCAATGATCAACTTACTACGGCCGTACACAGTACCAAAATATATACTTGCCAACTTTTTCTGAGATATAAGCGTGAGATTTTTATTCTGGGAGTGCTGGGATTTTTGAAGACGACACGATCATTTCCGAAGATTCCCGCAGAAGTCCGAAGTCTTCCGAAGACGTCCGAAGTCTTCTGAAGACGTCCGAAGTCTTCCGAAGGCGAGCTCGCTCCCAGTGCTTTTCACTTCAAAAATCAGAGATCGCGAGGAAGGTATTGTCATTTATTCATTTTACACATGGTTTTCGTTCCTTACATGGGTCTGAGTTAACATATTTTTGGAAATTGTGTCAAGCAAGACGGCAACAACTCACATTTTTCAATCAGGCGTGAGAAATTGGCCCGCAGGCGTGAGCCGGCGTGAGATCGAAGTTTTCAACCCGCGGGCGTGAGACTCACGCCTAAGGCGTGAGAGTTGGCAGGTATACCAAAATATGCAGTGCTGCTTTCTATCTCTTGCACAATATTAGACGCACAAGGAAATACCTTTCAATGGATGCAGCTGCGACTGTTATCCACTCTTTTGTTAGTAGCCGAATAGACTTCTGTAATAGTCTGTTATATGGCGTGCCTAAGTGCCATATTGACAAGTTGCAGAGAGTTTCAAAAACGCAGTTGCCAGACTTGTTATTATGCGGGCAAATTTTGCCATATTACCCCTGTGCTCCATCAGCTGCATTGGCTTCCTGTCTCATTTCGTATTAATTTTAGGATTTTACTTTCAACTTTCAAAGCCATTCATGAAGTAGCACCGTCCTATATCAATTAATGATCTTGTTAAAATTAATCCTTTAAACTCAAGATGTAGACTGCGATCTAACGACGGAATACTGCTGTCTCGCCCGAATTTTAAAACTTTAACAACCCTGGGCGACCGTGCTTTTGTTGCTGCGGCGCCTAAACTCTGGAACGATTTACCTCTGGAAATTAGAATGGCCAAATCTGTTGACACTTTTAAAAGATCATCTTAATAAAGGCCCATCTTTTTAGTTAAGCTTTTCATTCTTAGCTAGGTTTACTGAATACCTATACACGACTATGCCGAAGACGTACCTTTTAGTAAGGCTTTTTTGATATTATATACAACACATGATTATTTATCATTTAGTTATTTGTAATTCTATGTATTGTTGTAATGCGCAGTTGATCATCTCGCCATGAAAACTGCACAATATATAGCCTTAATTGTCTATCTATCTATCTTATCTAGCTATCAAAAGACCATCTCCTCCAACCTCTAACTTTGGCCATTCACGCAACAGTTTTCTTGTGTAAGGAAGTTCCCTCCCAATCTCATGGGCAGCTGGTTTACGGCCATCCATTTGTATTCTAATTGCTAATACTTGGATCTCGTTTTTCGGATGCCAAAATAACATGAGGTTTAATCTTGTGATAGTTTCTTGAATGAATGGGATCAGAATTGAGGTTCAGTGTTTCTTTTGCCCCACTTACTGCTGTGATCCAGACAGCCTCACCATTCTGAAGTGCCATTATGCCAGAGAAAGTTGCGCTGATCACCTCTTGAGATGTCGTCTTAGCACAGGCAGGCATATACTGATTAATATTGAGGGAAATCCTTGACAACGTATCCGCATCCTTGTTCACTTTCCTAGATCTATACCTGATGTCAAAATTAAATCTGCAAGTTCTGCAACCCAACGATGTCCCATTGAATTAATCTTGGCTGAGGATAGGACATAAGTCAGGGGATTATTGTCAGTGTACACAGTGAATGATGGCGCATAATAAAAGTAATCCCTGATCTGTTCGCAGACGGCCCATTTGCGGGCTAGAAATTCTAAATTTTCCTGAATGAAGGTGATAGTTTTCCTCCGGAGAAGTCAGTGTCCTTGTCCCTATCACACGCATTTGTCCAGACTGACACCGATAAAGCACAGCCCCTAGTCCTTCCTATGAAGCGTCTGTGTGCAGGACAAATGGCAGACTATAGTCCGGGCAGCTCAAGATTGGTGGGCTAACAAGACAGTTTACAAGGTGTTCCTAAACTTCTTGGTGTTCCTGTGTCCAAACGACCCGTTGGCTAGACGGCACACTGTTACCTTTCTGAACACGCTGTCCCCTTGGATTCGCAGTGCTGCTCAATTTTACGTTGGGTGTCTTTTAAGACACTTCTTAAAAGAAGTTCAAAGAGGGGTTGTGCAATCCTAGAGAAATCCTGGATGTACTTTTGGTAGTACCCTAACAAGCCCAGAAGTTTCCTGACGTCATCCACCGTTCAAGTTTTGGTTCTTTTTAAGTCTCTGTGATAACACAGCCGGAGTATTCGATGGGTCCACATGATATCCATCAGCAGAGATAATTCTTCCCAGATAATTGACTTCTATTTTAAACAGCTTGCATTTCTTTGCTTTCAGTTTAATTCCGTGCGTCTGGATATTTTCTACGTCTTCATTGAAGGTTTTGCTAAAGACAATTATGTCATCCAGGTAGGGAATGCAAATGTTGTCTCTTAGCCCCCGAAGGCAGTTCTCCATGTACGTTTGAAATTCCACGGGCGCATTCCAGAGCCCGAAGGGTATCCTCACCCACTCATAAGACCCCACGCTGTTACAAAAGCAGTAATGTGTTGACAGTCCGGACTAATAAATCCCTGGTGATAGGCGTTTCGTGGGTCCAATAGTGAGAAAATTCATTACCCCGAGATTCTCGGCAGTTGACTGGACACGAGGAAGTGGTTGACGGTCAGGTACTGTCCTCCTATTGAGCTCATGAAAGTCAACACACAGTCTTACAGAACCATCCTTTTTCCACACACATACTACAGGTGATGAGTAAGCTGATCGTCACTTCTGCACCCATCCACAATTAAGGAGATCCTAAACATACTGCTTAACTTCTGGGTACAATGGCTTGGGTATAGCTGTGTAGTTCTTCTGAACTGGGCGACTGTCTGAAAGGTTGATGTTGAGCTGTAGACCTTCTACGCACCCTACATCTTCATCACCTTTTGAAAAGGATTCTGCTTCGTCTCTTAGCATCTCCATCACTACAATTTTCTGGTCTTCTGTCAGGTCTCCCAAATCAACTTCAAGAACTGGGCAACTTGTTTCTGGGCTTTTATCAAGCATCTCTCTGACATATTCTTTTACTCTCTGATGTCTCATCAGCTAGAGAAACACCATCCACTGAATCCTCATTGTCTGATTTCTTTCTCATTTCGAGAGGAGTCACAGATTTTACCAACTAAAGTTTGCTTAACACCGTTCGGTTTTTCAGGGTGATATCATGCTCTGTAGTGTTTTCTACTTGGATACCAACACGTGATGAAGCATCTCCCTTAAGGGACACTAATGTTTCTGGGATTACAAGTCCTGATGGCCATGTTGGTTCAAACAGTATAGGAAGTCTTGATTCAATTGGACCAGTATTTACTGAGCAAGTCACTACCACTGTCTCGTTCTTTGGGATCACATTCCTCTTTGTTACCCTTACACTACACAATTCACTTCGTGAGGATGTCCTAATAAAGAAGATAAAGGCTTCAACATTCTCCCGTTTAATTTCAATACAGCTCGCACTCTGGGCATTAACCATTGTCCTTTCATCATTGCTAGGAGATTGACTTTCGGTACTTCTAACCATTTCTTCAATGACGTTGTATCCAACAATAGGTTGTGTCTGTGGAAATCAGGAAGCGTACCGATAAAGCATGTTTATCATCATAAGTCGCAAGTTTAAATGAGATTTCAACCCAGCCTTCGTATATAATTTCAGTACTATTAGCTGCTTTTTCAATATTCCTACGACTCTCAGCTCATCCATTCTTTCGATTCGATAAACATCTGGGCTCCTATGTCCCACAATGCATCGGTAGCAACATTGCTCATAATACATTTCACCAGGCATCGTTTGCCAACCAACTTCGCTACTTTACCTTGCCAAACGGGAGTTAGGTGACTAATATTATGCTACTGCCATCTACAGCCTTTTCCTCCTTAGTGGACAGGTATTTTATGGCACTACACAGTGATTTATGCTTTACCCACTGGGTTGCTTGACATTTCTTAGAACAATAGTGGACTGAATGACAACTAGAGCACTGCTTCTGCAATCAGGGGAAACCCCCTCAATAAACAGTTAACACAAACATGGGACCCTTTAACATTGTCGGCGGCTACTCCCTGTCCCGCGGTGATAGCCTCCTTTGGTTTCCCATCCCCGAAAATAATGATCACTTGAGCCACAGTGGTAATAATGATCACAAAAATCTTGGTTTGTTTGTTCGCAAGCTGCACAGAAACGACTACGTGGAAATGGTCTCCTATTCTGGGGCTTTTCCCTTGCGGTTAAGCCTTCTGGCTACCCAAACCTTTCTTCAGGGCAGCAACATCTGATTTTACGGCCTCTAGGGTCACCCTGAGCCGGTGTCTGTCAGGTTTTGATTTTTTTATGTGTACTACTTTTCTTTGAATGCACTTGTACCCCAAATTCTCTGCCACTTGTAAGGAATTCACTCTAACACTTCTTTTATAAGCAGCACCAAATTTACCCTGCCTCTCAATTTCTTTCGAAACTGCAATGTTAATCTGTTCCATCAGTTCTTCGTCTGTGACATCTGCTTTCTGAGGGAATGGTCGAAATTTACTACGTATACAGCCTCATCCCGTAAACCTGTTTTTAACTACATGAAGGAATAAGGGGTTAACCAGCGAGGGCTCATATTTCGCGCGCTACTTTCAGCTTGAGGTGCAAAAAGGATCAGTTGTCTTAAATCAAGGGCCCTCATTAGAAAGTCTTGTGGAGTTTCCAAATACGATCTTAGCTTCAAACTAGGGCTAACTTCACGAATAACAGCATCAATAATCTCTCGTTCCTTACATCCTCTCTCAAGCCCCGCGTCAATCTGGCGAATTGGACTAACAAAGGAAAGTCGATCCTTCTGCTCCTCCCCTCCGATTACACCAAGAATCTTAAAATCCCTCCAGAAAGCGTTTTCAACATAAGAAAGTGACACAACTTCACCTTCTTGTTGTTTTGACAATGCGGCAACCGTTTTAGCTGACTCGATGCCCTCAAGTTTGATCGAAGCCTCTTCCATCTTCTTCTTGTACGACTCAAGCGCTTACTTGAATTGTTTACTTGGCGCTTCGTATTCTGTTTTCACTTTCGCCACCTCTTCGTTTTTAACCGCAGTACTACCCGTTCCCTCAAGTGGCGGGGGCGTTTCTGACATAAAATTCCATTCTTTCAAGATATTTGACCTTACTCTCGCTTTCTTCAAGCTCTTCCTCGACCTATAGCGCGAATAGTCCGTGACATGGCAAGCTTGGTTTTTCCTTTGAACTCCTTGGATTTCAAACCCACATGTTCCGCTAACTGCTCTATTCCTGTCAACGGGAGCTAACAAATTCCTCCCTCGACTCTTAGAAGCAGTTCGTCGACCTCTGAATCTGTCATGTTCCTTGCAAACTCACTTTGCACAGAAAAACAGAAACAAACACTTGAGTTTACACCAATATTGTACGAGACAAAAGCGATGTCATGACGCTTCGATCACATCTGTTTTCCACTGCGAGCTTCTACGCCATCGAGCCGTCCTGGCAGGGTCGCCAGAATGTTGTCAGGCTCGCGGAACAATTCCTCAAAATACAACAAAGTTTTATTTTATCTTACACTACACGATCATGGATCAGTCGATTACAATCGCCCGAAAGACTTACGCTCGCTAAAGAAGCTCATACTCACACGAGACACGAGGTACGTGGTCTTTAAGTCATCTTACATCTGCTGGAGTTAATGCAACCTCTCTAAATGGGCGATGGCATAAGAAGTCATGTGCCAGCAGCTAATACCTGATTGGAAATTTTATAATCTTGCTGATTGTTTCGCTTGCACCTCAAACTTCATGATCCCTCTTACTCCGTTCTGTTAATTTGTCAAATATTTGCAAATTTTCCTGGAGTTGAAATCTAAAGGAGTACTGTTGGTGTGTAAGTTCAGGAAAGGAGGGCAAATTTGTTTTCTTGTGTTTACGTTCAATTAAAACCTGAATTTAGGGAGTTACAATGCTAAGTAAATGTACAAAAAAGCATGATGCATATGAAAAAGTTGTTGCTTATCTAAAACTATTGCTATGTAGCCTTTCTTGTTGCAGCCATTGCTGTTGTTGTTGATTAACCTCCCTGCTGATAAAGCATTTAATACATCTCTGCAGTATGGCACCCCTGTGTTGCATTATTGCTCAAACGTTTTAGCACTTTTGGGCATCTTGTAAAGTGAAAGGGTTAATAAAATGCTTAAAATAACAATAAGAATACCTTTATTTTTGTTTCCTTTTCTAGTTCAACTGACACATTACACTCCACAGGATCAAGGGTATTTCTTGCACAACCTTTCCAAGGGCTGTCCAAGTCAGACCCACACATACGTCTAAAAATTGATGTCTTTCCGACTCCAGTCTTTCCACATAGCACAACCTTATAGGTGCTGACCTTGTTGGAGGTCTGACAAAAGGGAATTGCATGTGGTAGTTTAACATAAAAGTATAAATGTGACAAATATGAAACGTTCCCCTCTCTGAGGGAGCACTTAATTGACAAAGTATTTTTAAGGCTGGATTTCTTCATTATCATAATTAAGAAGAAATCCAGCCTTGAAAATACTTTGTCAACAGAATGCCCTCTGAGAGAGAAAATAGCAGGATACATTAGTGGTGTGTTCACGAAGGCTATCACTAAGATTTCAAGTTGCCGGGTGATTACAACAAGTAGGTGGGGAATCAAACAGGCAGTGATTTTTTTTGCTTCTGTTTTTCTTCTATTTTCCTCTATAGAAGTAGCTGGGAACAATGTTCATAGTAGCCGGGAAAAATTCCCAGCCCCCGCCTCCGCCCTTATTAATGACACTCCTGAGTGCCAATCATCAATTAAAATTGATCATTAATCAAAATCTTCAAGCAATGCAATGATCAGTTATTGAAAATGTTCATTAATTATTGCCGGGAAAAAGTATAATTTCTTGTACGCAAAAGAACAAATTAAAACTTAGTGTGTTTTTCGGAACAGTCAACACAATGATTGAAAAATTGTCAATAGTACCTTCATGGACATTTGTAAGCTGGTTATTAAATTTCAGAGTTTGCCTGTTATTCAAAAGCGCACTGAGTAAAGTTTTCTTGAGCTTTGCGTACCAAAGAAACCGATGAAGACTGAGCCCGCTCAAATACCCTTTTATTGCCCCCGCACTCTCTGGGTGTGAGGGTTCAGGGTTTGCTATGCCAATCACAAACCTTAACTAGCAAAGAGTAACAAAGAGTTTATTAGTATTAATATCATGGGTGACGAATTACTCCTTAATTTCGGCGCCAAATTTCACATGTAAAGTTACAAAGTTGCCATGGCAGCGTGCTGTACGTCTCAAGGCCAAGATGGCGACGAAGTTTTATAATGTTATGAATTGAGGATGTCAGGGCATTAAAAGACGTTTTATATAGAAAACCTAATCACACGAAATTAAAGAGCACATCAAGAAGGATTCTAAAGGGTATTTTGTGGAAAACTTCTGAAAATTCTGAACTTAAGCCAAATTTAAGCTCCAAACTTTTTGAGAGAGTGGAGTTCTCGATCGATTTATACGATAAAACCAGGATAAACATGTAAAAAATCCGTGACTTCAAACGTTATTCGTCACCCTTGATATTAATAGGCAATCAAATGGTATACTCGTGAAATTAAGGAATAATTTCACTTGCAAAAAGCTCGGGAAATTATTAAGATTTGGACAAAACCAGACAACGCGTGTGAAATTATTCTCTAATTTCATTCGTCACCATTTGATTACACATACTTATACTACCGCATGAGAAATTTCTACAATTTGATTGGCTTAGAGCAGCAAACCGATTACCTTAACACAATTGACAAATTAAGAAAATTTTTGGGAAAAAGAATACCATTGTAATCCTTTCTTTCGCAGAGATCCTTTTTCTGTACGAGGTTTGGCATAAAACATCAAACATTGCAGTATAGCCCGCACTAAAGGACGTGAGCTAAAGGTCGTTTCAATAATTGTAGACTGTTTGTACAATATTATTGAATCGAACCAGCAGCATATAACCCCGAAGCGTCTAACTTCTCGTTATCTGTTTAGAACCATGCTGGGGTTTTTTAGCCGTCCAATCAGAGGCACGGAAATTTTTTTGGCCCAAATATGCAATCAGAGAATTGAAGGCATCCCCGTCTAAAAAGTAGCTACTAACGAATTCTTCAAATCCTTAACAGTTCTACAAGTACATCCACAAATCAACAATAGTCCGTTGAGTCGTTTAAATTTGTTAAATAACATAACCAACGGACAAAAAACATTTAAGTATTTACAGGTAACGGAGCCAACGAGTGTGTTTACATTTGCGTGCGCTAAGCTGCACTATGGCGAGTACCAACAATTTTCTTTGCGAATACTTTCCGTAAAAAGTAGTCGCAGTTTTCCGTCTCAGTGTTAATTGTAAAACACATGCGTTTTTCTGAACGGACTTTATAGCAACCTTTGGAAACTACCGTGATGTTGACGCATACTCTTTTGAGCACGCATCATGATTAGCTGACCTTATTTTGTCCGGAATAAGTCAATCCTGGCCATTTTGAATTCCTATTTCGGTCAAATTTTACTTCGTAAAACTGTAATTGCTCTTTGTAACGCTTCGTTTACATCGCGATACAAAGTTTTCATAGCACTAGCGGGACAATCTCGCGTATCATTGATTCGACATTAGGAAGTAAATTTTGATTGGTTCTCCAAAAAACCCCAGCATTGAAACAGAGTTATACGCCTCAGGGTTATATGCTTCTGATCGAACCAAGAGAGAATGAGTTAGCTCATTCTCTCTTGATCGAATGTTTCAAATATAATAATTATACTACATATTATTTGTTTCAAATTGATCATAATAACTTTTTTTCTGGCGTAGTGATGAGTTATGCGGCATTATTCTCTAATTTCTTACCTCGACGGTTACGCGTCGACCCTTAACTTTGATAGTGTCGTCAGGCCAATGTGAGAACGTCGTTGTGTCGCTAAGAAAGTCATCGCCCCGAAAACGACGAAAAATAGAGGTTTGACCGACATCACTTCTCCCGCTCAAGGCAACATCGTACAGACGCAATTCCCTATTCTCTCCTTGAGCCGTACTGCCAATCTTCCTAATTGAAAACCACCAACAAATCAGTGAAGAAATCCCCCAAGGGGACTCTCATACGAAAGGGGCGGGGTTGCCCGTCGTCTCACTTAGGGGTGTAAATTTTGGATTTTGGTCTCACTTAGGGTGTTCTGGGCAAAACGCCATAGTTATATTTAGCCGTAAAGGTTTCTTTTAGGGTTGCGCGCGAAGAAATATAACTAAAAATTTATTTATTTTCAACTCGTTTTATTTACATCTTCATCTACAGCCACATTTTATTTAGTCGGTAAAATTGATTAAACATCGCACCAACATTTTGTAAGAAATAAAAAAACCTAAACCTATATACGTATATGCAAATATTAAAAGATATATCAAAATAAATAGAATTTATGAATACAACACCCTAGCTGTGTCTCATTCATATTTAAGATAATTTACTAAATTTGTTTTAAAACAGTTCAGTGACTTAGAAGTTACAATCTCCGAAAGGTAAAGAACTCCTTTCATATATGGATCTAGGAAAGAAAGAGAACTTGAAAACGTCCTTGCTAATTTTGGGTATTCTATACTTAAACACATGACTCCTACGTGTTCTGGTCTCACTATTCGGCACAAGAAGTTTGTCTGTTTTAATATCTACAAGACTATGGCTTAGTTTGCACATTAGTGTTAATCTGTTTTTTCTTTCTTCGCATTTCTAAAGAATCCTTTTCCAGTTCTTTAAGCATATCTGTAACGCTAGCAGTTAGCTTGAAATTCAGGAGGCAAAAACGCCTTTCTTTAAGCTCTTTCTAGTTTGTACACGTCTTTCTTGTAGTGCGGGTCCCAAGAGGCGCTCGCATACTTTAGTTTAGGTCGAACAATGGAGCAATATGCAGATTCTTTCACATTGTTGGGGCAATTCCAGAGATTACGTCTGATCAACCCTAGGGTTTTACTCGCATTTGTTGAGATTGAAGCAAAATGCTGGGACCACTTCAACTTGCTATTTACGGTAACCCCTAGATACGAGATAGATTCAACTTGATCAAGTTCAGTTCCACAAAATGTGTACTTGCTCTTTGGTGATTTTGTTCCGTTGAGATGCATAGAATTTTACCTTTCGAGGGGTTGAACTCCATTTGCGAGAATACCATACAAAAGTGCGTCATCAGCAGA
>BOPM01000236.1:267702-286333 GCA_022179025.1 Porites australiensis
AACTAAACTCTGATTAGTACCGTCTGCGAAGCAGCGCAGAGATCCTTGTTCTGGACCCCCAACCGACTCAACGAATTACCGGAAGTGCGTTTCGAATTTCCCTTCAACCTGATTGGCTATTACCACTCTTGCGACAAACAAAACAAAGGTCTTTTTTAACTGGCCAATCGTGGTGCGTACTCAAATCTGGGTACACAGCTGGAAGTCCAGAACAAGGATTTCGGCGCTGTTTCGCAGACGGAGTTAACCAGAGTTTAATTTCGTCTGCGCGCAGGCTAGGGGACATGCTACAGCTCCGCTTCATTCTGGCATACATTTATGGATCGAAAAAAAGTTTTTGCTTTATAACGTTTTCTCCTCCCATCGTTTTCACAGCTACATGTATTTCGTTTGTCCCAAAGCTGCTCTGCAGATACCAGAGAAAAATCTCTAAACTACAGATTTTTTCTTGGTATCGTTCTAATGACAAAAATACGACAAATAAAGGCTCAAGTATTTGTACCAGTTATAGTGTTTTGAAAAAAAGGCTGTTCATTTGTATGCTTGCTCGACTATCACCACTCACTACAAAATCTAGTCGTCAAACGATGACCTAATGAAAGGCACGGTATATCAACTATCTTTCTAAATATTAATGCCATTAATATACCACCCATTTAAGTAATAGAAAACGTTTTAAGCGTTTACATAGCCTGATATAAACACGAGAGGCTGTTCGGAGAATTCGAGACAGTTACGCAAATCCCAGACGAAGTCGAGGGCTTCCACAACTTTCGAGAATTCTCCTAACCTCTCGAGCGTTTATACAAGGCTATGCAAACACAGCAAAAAGTTCTATATTGCTTTGATGAAACAAATTAGGTCCTGTCAAAAAAGGAAAATTCTTTGTTTTGCACCCTGTTTAAAAGAGAAACTCTTACCGATTGCAAAGTGATGTACACGAAGTTATGTGAGCGTACCCAGTTCCTGTTTAACAGAATGGCGTAAACATGGAAAATCTTCTCGCTTAAAATATTAACCGAAACGGAAAAACTTCGATGAAAAATGTTTGCAAAAATATTTGAAGTCTGAGCCAAGTGAATTTGTCGAGATTTTAGCTAAAAACTTTTTTCAAATTTAGTTTGAGCCAACACTGTGTTTTACTAACTATAAGCTATACAAGAATTATTTGTACACACAAAAATATCATTGTCCTCACTATTTTTTCTTTCATAGTCGTCATGTTTTCCTTCTAAAACAAAGTAAAATTGATTAAAATTGATTAATCACTTTAACAATATACAAAAGAAACCAACCAGGAACAACTACCTTTATAATTATAATCTTCAGAAGTGGATTCTGTGTAGAGAGGTCTGCAGACGGCAAAGTCATTCCTTGTTTCGTTGACATCAGGGTGCCAAGGACCGCTTTCCTTAGAAGACTCCTTTGAAACCTGGGCTCTTACTTCTTCAAGGCATTCGTCGTGATCTCCTTCACCCGCTGGACTTCTTTGCCCCTCTCCCTCTGCATACTGGCCCTGACCGAAGAGAATTATTTGTCTCTCAGCAGATTGGTTCTGAATTTTTCCGACATTCTGAGTATGCTGTCCCTCAGAGGACTGGTTATGGGTTTCATCAATAGCTTGAGTCCTTTGTCCTTTATCAGTCTGGTTCTGAATCTCTCCGACATCCTGAATATTCTGTTCCTCAGCAGATTGGCTTTGGTTTTCATCAATAGGCTGCGTCCTTTTTCCGTCAGCAGACTTGTTCTGAGTTTCTTCAAAAGCCTCCGTACTTACGTAATCCCACCGAGTTTCATCAGCAACCTGAAACATGTTTTCGTCTGCTGGCTGTGTCCTAGACGAAGACACAGGAGATTTATCATTGGTCATAGTCGATTTCTTTCGCTCGATTGACTGAAAAGCGGTGTCACCCACAGCATTGCTTTTCTCGTCAGCAACGTAAGCATGAACGTTTTGAAGGGTTTGGGTTCTAGTTTCTCTCTCAGAAGACTGGATAAGACTGTTTATAAGCCGGATTCCGCTTTCCTGTCCAGGTTGAATCTGCGCTTTCTCTTTCTTCCTTGTTTCATCGGCAGCTTAGTAGGAAGAAAGATAAAAAAGAACCAACATCGGGCAAAAGGAAATGACACCAAGATCTCTATTTCAAATGACATTATTGTAAAATTAACCCTACTCCACAGCAAAAATACCCGAAGAAAAGCCAAAGTCATTATATTACGTTTTATGGAAAACAATTGTACATGATTCTAATAGGTTCTCTACCAGTTTGCTAAAAGCTTAGGTTTAACGTATAATACTGATATCATATATGTTTTAGGCCATTAACATTGGATTGTTTTTTTTTTTTTTTTTTAACAGTTCAGTATATAAAAAAACTAAAAGAGAAAGAATCCAGCCTCAAAACAATACTAAAAAGTGAAGAAGTTGCCATGGAAAAAAAAAGAATTATAGTCACTCTTGCTAACACTAATCATTGTTAACGGCATTATCAAATTGAGTGCTTTTGCAAAAATTACGAGCCTAGTAAAATATTTTAAACTTATTTATCGTTAATTTGTATCACACACGTTTCTCTGTAGCATTTCTCAACCCACCTGTATTAATCACAAGAAAGTTTTTGCACGCCAGGTAGTCTTCTTCCAAAATAGTTGTCCGTAACTTCACAGACGTCAGGTGAAATCTCCTCTTTATATCGTCTGTCAGGAGGCATTTCTCGGCAACTATATTCAAATGACCAGAACGGTAGTCCAGCCATAGCTGCTCAAGGATTTCCGTATTCTCACACTCCACTGCTACTCGTAGCGAATTAGCATTTTCCTCAGTTGGTCCTGAGTCTTGAATTAAGCTTATATTCTGCAGATAAGCCGGAAATTCCTGAAGAGATCTGCTAACTTCTTCCTTGTTTGCTAATTCCTCAGCAAAGGTCTGCTGCTTTCCGTCCATGTCCTGAGCGCTTTCTTGTTGCATGTTTGGGAACTGTCCTTTGCCTGAAAGATTTGTTTGCAAGTTCAAAGAAGGAAACGAACCTGGCTCTCCGTTGTACTTACTTACCGTACTTTCTAAAAAGACCTTTAGTTATAGTCTAAAAACATGTTAAGTCCGTTGTAAACGCCCTTAACGTAGAACTTAGCACTGTTTGAGGCATTATTGGTGAAAATGTCTGAAAATATGGAAAATGACATTTTAGAAATATTTATATAAATTTAGTAAAGAAGATACATCATAATTCCCTGTTATTAGATTACACACGTATCTCACTTGTTTGCTAGAGACCAAAAGGTAAAAAAACGTTTTGTTGAATATGTTAATTTCATGTAGAATTTGTACAATATTTTTTATGGTCTCTTCATCGTCTCGACCACTACCACCCTGATTAACTCTTTTCTTCGGTCCGACTGTAAGATAATTTCAATTACCAAACGGTAAAAGTGGGTAGTATCCTCTCTTGCAATTATACATCGCCGCAAGTGTTCCCCAAACTATAGTGACAAGACATAAATCTTCACACGATATTTTTGGGTTAAAGACTATTTTGAGTTTTGTGTTAACAAATTCACACACGTGTTTACTGTACAATGAACTCGAAATGTTCAATACTGCACGAAGTGGAGCTGAGAGCAGTATTGAAAATTTCGAGTTCATTGTACGGGAAGCAAGTGCGTGTTTTTGTAAATAAAACACTAACGAAACAGTCTCTAATTCTTTTAATATCCAATCTGAGTTCACTGCGTACAATGTTTTTGCAATGGCTTTGCATTCTTGTAAGAACTTAGTTAGCCTTTCTGGAAGTATTTCTTTATTCAACCTTTCCAAATCCTCACTAGGATATTTGAGCTGCAACCATTCTGTGTTAAAAGGAGAAAACACTCATTTATAAGCGTATATATATTCCTTCAACGTTTACCAAAAAAAACCAACCACACAAAACTGACAAAGCTGCACTGCCGTCGAAATTAAAAATCAAACAACGACATATAAAGCAGAGAAAATTGCCAAAAAACACATTCTTTTTGCTTAACTTACCATTGCAAACTGAGACACTCCAGTTGGTTTGCCGCTTTGTATTTGCTGGTACGGCACTGTCGATAATTATACCAATTTTGTCCTCTTCAACCTCGGAAAATCTCAAAGTCGAAGCCATGTTGAACACTGCACAGTTTTTATGCGTTATATATTGTCAAAAACGCACTCTGTCACTTTGATGTCGTTAGGTAACGGTGACCAATTTTAACCAATAATGCGCACGGATTTTAGACAGTGAACGAAGATTGTATATTACAAAAAGTTCCAAAGCTAACATATTACGTTGTTTGGACAAAATTTTATTCTAAGGAATCGTGGACCAAACGAACAAGGTTGGCGATCATTTACTTAAGCCAGGTTCAAGGACACATAAGCACAGTAGCCTAAACAAAATAATACCCTTCCTCAAAAAATTGCCTCTAAAAGATAGTCCACAACCCCACTCCCCTTATAGCTCTGGCCAGCGCCACCTCCTAATAGTTAATGGCAGTGATTGTGTTCTATTCCTATTATTACGGGCTACAAGAGGAGCGCGCAATACTGATCTCCAGGTTGTTATTACGCATGCGTCACATGTAGGTAACCAGCATTCATTTGGACTCTCACAAAGAATGAATGAAATGCCCAGAACGCAATTTGGTGACGCGCGTATGGACCTTCTATCACTCGTAATCTGATCACGCTGTTTTGACCAGCTTTCACGTGAAACTTACGCAAAGCACAGCAAAAGCGTTTTGACCTTCGATCGTTGTCGCCCGCACTCCGTAACATTTGGTTATTACTAGTTAGATTAATACACCGTAAAATTACGAAAATAGGCCCCGGGGTGTTATAATATTGTAATTTTCACGCCCTGTGTTGAATTTCATTTGCACGTGCTGCTAGACTCATTATATATTCAGTTTCGTTTGTACCTTCGAGGCACTTGATAGAGATTAAAATGTCTGTTCAGTAACCGCTTGAACGTGTGGTTCGCTGTGTTATCACATGGTGGCAGCGGTGGCCGCTTCTGCTTCGTTTTTAACCGTCTACGTTATACAGCGTGCCCGCTGGTGATACCTCCAATGGACAGTCTGGTGCGGTAGCGCCGCCATCGTCGACTTTTCATCAGACTACTCCGCCGAAGTACCTTGACTTGAAACATAGTGGAGAAATTGCCGAAAACTGGAAGCTTTGGAAGAAGAAATATAACAATTATTTTGTCATTTCTCGTTTGGATCGAGAAACCCCGGAGTTTCAGTTGGCGATGTTCAAACATACGATCGGAGATCATGCGTTGAAAGTCATCAAAACATTCAACTACACCGGGGGGGAGAACTCGAGTGATTGGCGCGTTGTAATGGCAAAAATGGAGAAGCACTGCATCGGCGAAGTCAACGAAATTTACGAACGATACTGTTTTAATATGCGACACAAGCTTCCAACGGAGTCGGTTGATAGTGTTGTTGCCGAGTTGAGGAATTTGGCCAAAACATGTAATTTTTGCGATTGTTTGCGGGATAGTTTAATCCGTGATCGTATTGTGCTTGGAATTAAAAACGAGCAGACGACCAAGAAGTTGCTGAGAATGAGAGATCTTACTCTGAATCGTTACATCGACGTGTGTCGCAGCGAGGAAGTTGCTGAGTTGCAAATGAAGTCGTTATCTGGGCCGGTGGATAACATTAATCAAGTAAAGTCAGGTTCTAAAAAGCCTCGAGCTCCAACGCCGGTGGACGGGCGGGCGGCAAAGAAAATTTCCTGCAAATTTTGTGGCTATGACCATCAACCTGATAGGAAGATGTGCCCCGCATGGGGAAAGAAGTGCAAGCGATGCAAGGAAAAGAATCATTTTGCCAAGAAGTGTAAGAAAGTTCCTGTCCATAATATTGAGAGCGAAGAGGAGTTAGAGGAGATCAGCGTTGTAAGAGTACAGCTTTGAGAGGGAGACCTGTGTATGCGAGAATGCTGGTTAGGCAGCAACCGGTGCAATTTCAAGTTGATTGTGGTGCAAGTGCAAATATTTTACCTCTGAAGTATGCTGAGGGTGAGGAACTCGACTCGTGTTCGCAAACGCTTGTCATGTGGAATGGAACTAAAGTGACGCCTGTCGGTTCCTGTTCGTTGCCTGTTGTGAATCCGAAAACTAATGAGAAGTACAAGGTCCGGTTTCTAGTCGTGAAAGAGGATTTGACCCCTCTGCTTGGCTTAAATGCAACGCAGAAAATGAAGCTGTCAACTGTACACAAGGAAAACTTCATTAATGTCGTGGAGAATGCAAATGATGATCTCACAGCTAATTACGCGGAAGTCTTTAACAAAGGTCTCGGAACACTTCCAGGAAAAGTTCGCCTGCAAGTTGACCCAGATTGCAAGCCTGTTATCCTTCCAGCAAGAAAAGTCCCTGTGTCTTTTCGGGAGAAGTTCAAAGAAGAGCTCCAAAGGTTGGAACGTCTTAAAGTAATCTCTTCTGTTGACCAACCGACCGAGTGGGTTAGTCAGATTGTTGTAGCTGTAAAGAGAGTCCGGCGACCTGCGTGTTTGTATTGACCCGCGACCACTTAATACTGTCTTGAAGAGGGAACGTTATCAAATTCCCGTCATTGATGATTTGTTGCCCGACTTGACAGATGCACGTGTGTTTGCAAAGGTTGATTAAGCCTCTGCTTTTTGGCATCTGGAGTTAGATCGCGAGTCTAGTATGCTCACGACATTTGCTACGCCATATGGGCGATATCGTTGGCTCCGTTTACCGTTTGGTCTCAGTGTTTCGATTGAAATTTTTCAGAAACGTCTCCATGAAGAGTTACAAGGTCTCCCGGGTATAAAGTGTATTGCAGATGATATTCTCATCCATGGCACGTGCGAGGCTGATCATGACAGGAATCTAGATGGATTCATGCGCTTATGTCAGCAGAAAGGTATCAAGCTCAATGCCGAGAAGTTAGAGTACAAGTGTAAAGAGGTTCCATTTCATGGGCACCTGCTAACCACAGAGGGTCTAAAGCCAGATCCAGAGAAAGTGAGAGCAATCGTCGAGATGCCACGCCCAAAGGACCGAGGTGATATTTTACGCCTGAATGGAATGGTCAATTATCTTAGCCGTTTTCTACCCCACTTAACTGATGTGATGAAGCCTCTACGAGATCTTACCCATAACGATGCAGCATGGTGTTGGGATGATTTGCAAGAGAAGGCTTGGAATGATGTCAAGACATTGATTGCATCAGCACCCGTTCTAGCCTACTACAAGCCCACTGAAGTGCTTGAGATCCAGTGTGATAGCAGCCAGAGTGGTTTAGGTGCAGCTTTAATGCAGAATGGTCACCCAATCGCGTACGCTAGTAGAGCCTTAACAGAGACGGAATCTCGTTATGCGCAGATTGAAAAGGAGATGTTGGCAATCGTGTTTTCAGTGGAGAAGTTTAATGACTTTACCTTCGGTAGAAGAACTGTTGTCCATTCTGATCATAAGCCACTTGAGTCAATTTTCATGAAACCACTTCATCGCGCTCCTAAGAGGTTGCAAGGAATGTTGATCCGTTTGCAAAAGTACGAGTTGGTGGTACAGTACGAGAAGGGAAGCAGAATGTTCTTAGCGGACACTCTCTCTAGAGCTTATCTTCCCTCGGGTGCGCAGATTAAGTCAGAGTTTGAGACAATCAACATGATGAATTACTTGCCAATATCTGAAGCCAGGCTACTGCAAATTCAGCGGGAGACAGAGCAGGATGAATCGCTTCAAGTTCTAAAGGCAGTGATTCAGCATGGCTGGCCTGAAAATAAGAGTACCCTGCCGCTTCTAGCCTCTCCTTACTTCGATATGAGAGATGAGCTGTCCGTTCAGGATGGTTTGATTTTTGAGGGAGAAAGGGTAGTGGTACCCAAGGCTGCTAGGAGCGGTCTCCTAAAAATTATTCACAATTCGCACCTTGGAGTTAATGGTTGCCTTAACAGAGCGCGTGAGTGTCTTTATTGGCCTGGGATGACAGGAGATATCAAGAACTATGTGTCAACATGTGAAGCCTGCAGAAAGTACGAACAGGGTCAAAGGAAGAAAACACTCATCAGCCACGAAGCACCTAGTCGGCCGTGGCAGTTCGTTGCAGCAGACCTATTTGAGTTAAATGGAAAAAGTTACCTTGTGACTGTGGACTATTTTAGCGATTTCGTCGAGCTCGACCATCTGAGAAGTACATCCTCTGTCTACGTCATCAAGAAGCTTAAAGGTCATTTCGCGAGACATGGCATTCCCGAGCAACTCGTTACTGATAACGGGCCACAGTTCGTCTCACGCCATTTCCTTAAATTCTCTAAAGATTGGGATTTTGAGCACAGAACCAGCAGTCCGTATCATAGTCAGTCGAATGGAAAGGCTGAGAGCGCCGTTAAGCAAGCGAAGAAACGTCTGTTAAAGTGCAGCAAGACTGGTTCAGACGCGTTTCCTGCTTTACTGGACCACAGAAACACACCGCCTGCGAGTATGCAAATCAGCCCAGCACAGCGGCTATTTAGCAGAAGGACAAGAAGTCTCCTGCCGATGACTGCTGCAGTATTAAAGCCATCTGTTTCAGACGAGGACGTGACACATACCAGGCTTCATCGCCGCCAACAGCAACAAGCCAAGTACTACAACAGAGGCGCAAGAGACCTCCAGCCCTTAGAGCCCGGAGATACCGTGCGAGTTCAGCCCTGGCGCGCGGGAAGAAAAGAGTGGAAAAGGGTGTCGTAAAGAGTCGCATTGACAAAAGATCTTACGAGGCTGAGCTGCCTCAAGGACTCCTTCGACGAAATCGTGTTGAGCTACGCAAGTCCAATGAAGCGCCTATCAAAGTTGAAGATGACGACGACATAGAGGCGCGCGAGCAGTCACCCACAGAGACACGCGAAGATACACGGGAACAGGCACCTCCAGATATACGCGTGGAAACATTCGACCAGCCGCGCGGTCCGTTGTCTTCGGTGGCGGACGCATCTAAGTCGCCCAATCGTTTACAGGTACCGAGAAGGTCCACGCGCGTCCGTCAGCCGCCCAGGCGTCTACAGGACTATGTGCTTACTTAAGCCTAAGAACTCTTTCCAAAGAACTGAATTTCATTAATATGTGCTTAGTCGTTTGTTTGTTTGGTTTTTTTTTCCGTTAAGTTGTTTTCTTATTTCTCTATAAAAGGGAGGGTGTTATAATATTGTAATTTTCACGCCCTGTGTTGAATTTCATTTGCACGTGCTGCTAGACTCATTATATATTCAGTTTCGTTTGTACCTTCGAGGCACTTGATATAGATTAAAATGTCTGTTCAGTAACCGCTTGAACGTGTGGTTCGCTGTGTTATCACACGGGGCTTATATTTTCCAAAGGCCCTTTTTGAGGAGCTTATGTACGGAGGGAAATTTGCGTTGTAAAATTGGCTAGACTTATACTGGGAGGGAAGTCTACGTCTCAAAATCCAGTGGGCTAGGTTATAGTTGGAAGGAAATTTATGTCAGTAATTTGCAGCAAGTTTTCACTGAAACTCGCCTTGAGGACGTAGAACTTTCTAGAACTCAGCCATGCAAGTACTAAGTGCAATCGTCCAAAGATCCCGTGGTTTAATGATGACATTAAACTACTCAAGCGTAAACGTCGTCGTCTTGAAAAGAAAGCCTTGAAAACTGACCTCCTTGGCGACTGGAATAATTACCATAAAGTTCGTAATCAGTACTCTGCACTTCCTAAATCTGCACGTGTCAGTTATTATTCAAACCCAGTTGATCAATGTGCGGGTGACTCTCGCAAGTTATTTCGTGTGGTTAATTCTTTGTCCAGGGAACCACTTGAGTCGGCTCTTCCAGAGCACGATGATCCCACTAAGCTAGCAAACGAATTTGGCACCTTCTTCCTCAAAAAATTGAAATCATAAAGGAAAATCTTGACAAGTTTCAAGTTCAAGAGCCTCAACTTGCTCCTGTTACTCCAAAGGAGAATCTGGAGAATTTTTCTTCGCTATCCATAGGAGAAGTGTGTAAGATTGTTCGAGAATCCTCCAATGCCTCTTGTCGGTTGGATCCTATTCCTACATGGCTAGTGAAGTCCTGTCTTGATGTATTAGCGCCCTCTATCACTGAGATGGTTAATGTTCCTCTTCTCAGTGGCTCCGTTCCAGAAAATTGGAGAACCGCTGTTGTCACCCCTCTTTTGAAAAAACCTGGACTTGATTTGGTCTAAAAAAATTTCCGTCCAGTCAGTAATCTTCCATTCATTTCCAAGGTAGTGGAAAAGGCCGCACTTCAACAACTTCTCGTCCACTGTGAGAAAAATGCCCCTCTTCCTAAATTCCAGTCCGGCTTCCGTAAATATCACTCGATAGACTGCTCTATTAAAGGTTCAAAACGACATCTTAATGAGTATAGATAATAACGAAGTGACACTTCTCGTACTTTTGGACCTAACTGCTGCTTTTGATACAATTGAACATTCCATTCTTCTAAATATTTTGCAACAGGATTTTGGAGTCGTCGGAACTGCTCTAAATTGGTTCGACTCATTTCTGTCTGGTCGCAAGCAAAAGTATACTTGTCGGTGATAAGACTTCTGACGACTTCAATCTGAACTGTGGAGTCCCCCAAGGCAGTTGTATGGGGCCTATTTTATTTACTCTCTACGTCTCCCGCCTCTTTAACATTATTTCTCAGCACCTCCCTTCCGTCCATGGTTATGCTGATGACACCCAGATTTACCTCTCCTTCCGACCTTGTTCTATCCATTCGGAAATTAACGCTGTCTCTGTGATTGAAAAGTGCATCGCTGATGTTCACTCTTGGTTTATTGCAAATCGTTTAATGATCAGTGACGCGAAAACTGACTTTCTAATTATTGGCACCCGTCAACAACTTGAAAAAACATCTATTGAATCTATTACCATTGGTGACACCGTCATTAAGCCTTTAGAAAGCGTTCGGAACCTTGGGCCCTGGTTCGATGCTCATATGCGAATGAATGTTCACATAGGCAAGATTTGTAGCAAAGCTTTTCGCGGACTATACAACATAAGACAGATCAGAAAATTCCTTACCGTGCAATCCACAAAGACACTGATCCATGCTTTTGTATGTTCGCACCTTGATTACTGTAACGCACTTCTATTTGGTCTACCCAAAAATCAGCTTGATCGTTTACAGAAAGTCCAGAATGCCGCGGCTAGAGTGACTTTTCAGAATGCGAAATTTGATCATATCACACCCGCTGTTATCGATCTACATTGGCTTCCAGTAACGTTTAGAGTTCAGTTCAAATTGCTCCTTTTTGCTTACAAGTCACTACACAACCAAAGTCCATCCTACATTAAAGATCTTTTATCCCTGAAACCAGCTGCTAATTATGCTCTTCGTTCGTCTGCACAATCTCTTCTGTTCGTTCCAAAAGTCAACTGCTCCACACTTGGGGATCGGGCCTTTGCTCATGCTGCACCTGTTTTATGGAACTCGCTGCCATTAACTATAAGAACAAGTAGCAGCCTCGCCATTTTTAAAAAGCAACTTAAAACATTTCTTTTTAAGAAAGCTTTTAATTTGTCTATATGGACCGATCGAGGAAATCCAAACTAAGATTGAAGAGTGAACTACGCCAGCAGCAATATACTGTGACACGTTTTGACTGCAATCCTACTGGCACCCGTAATAGTTGTTTGACAAATGCAAAAATTTATGTTACTGTATAGTTTTTGCTTTGTTTTTTTTTTAAAATTTACTTTGAATTTGAGGGCTATTTCCGAGTACAAGCCCTCGGGGCTTGTATTTGGAGGGGCGATTTATCGGAGGGTTTTTTGCGTTACTAGTTCGTGGGGCTTATATTGGGAGGGGCTTATTTTCAGAACTTTTCGGTATTACACACTTACCATTCACTGAAAAGTGCAGAGTCAGTGGTTCGGAGTCTACAACAGATTGACGATGAGTTTCGCTAGCAACTTGGAAGTAATCTTGAAGCAAGTTTCCTCTTTCCTTAGACAGTGGCTCTTGATCGTATTCTGAATAATCTGAGACGAAAGGAAAGCTACAATGGATTTTTCTACTTTGATAGGAAAGTGGGTACTCGAAAGCAAACTTATAAAAAAAATTCAAAATATATCAAAGGTACGGAAAACCAAAATATAAACTTTTGAGAAAGAATGTAATATTAATTAAATTATTCTGGTACAAGGTTTTTGTCCACCGAAAATTAAAATTACTCAGTTTCCTGGTGGATTTCGTCTTAATATTTTTAGCGGAGATGTGAAAATGGGGGATGCGCTGACGTTAAATTAATTGTCCTTGAGAACTAATAAATCTATGTCAGGAAGCAATTCATACTTTCGTTACTCAGAACCTAACCTAGACAAAGGTCTAGGACATTGCATTTCGAATAAACTGTAACACTCATTGTCATACCTAGTTGACTTTCATTCAAAGCTTTCGTTTCATTATCTACAGGCCCTTGAGAAATAGCACATATACCGCCAAGCATTGTCAGAGGGAATAAATTGTTTGCAAATATTACAAATAAGCATCTCTATTAGCCTCCAGGCAAGCCCCTCCATTTAGGAATCGCACAGAGGAGGTTGGACACGGTCCGAAATGCACCTTGGTAGGAGCACTTGACCAATCGCGTCGCCGTATTTATTCATTGCTCATTTTAAAAGGACTGAACACACGCAAGAAATCAGGGGTTTGTTTGCGTTTATTTCAAGATGTGCAACATTTTTGTCGCAACAAAAAAGGCGAAGTAAAAGGTAAGTTCCTAAAATAACCTTTTATTGCTTTTTCTTGCAGCCATTTCCATTGATTTTGCTATACGTTTAATTGCTCGCATGGCTGTCCAATATGGTCGCCGTTACCTTCGATGTGTTCACCCAACACGTTCGGTTTCACTGCCAATATTCTGAGGGTGCTCGCCCCCCCAAAAAATGGCAGTATCTATTTAAGGAAAAGCTGTTCTTTGAGTTTAGCGTATCGCACTCCATCGCACCTCTTGCCGTTTGTCTGTTATAAGCGATCAAAATTTGATAGATGTTTTCCGATATTGCAGGGCAAGGGGTCTTTTGATCTTGGGAAAACATCGTATCATTCATATAATCTGAGTGCAATACACAACTTGGACGTTTATAAAAAATTGGAACCCGGATCTACCTAGGATTCAAGAGTTCAAAAGTGGGTTGGCTTCCCAGCTAATTCGCTCATGTTTGTGTATTTTTCTTATTTCTAGGTTTTATTTAAAAATATGGCTTCAGTCCTTTTTTTGTGGCCCAGTTTCACCAAAGAATTCGAAAATCAAATGTTGTTATTGCTTTAAGAACAAAAATATATAGCTAACAGTAAGAAGTAAACTTCAGGACTCAGTGTTCATAGGTCAAAAAATCTATACGTCCTAATGAAAGATTTAACCCTAAGAATGACACGAATGCAGACGACGATAGTTTACAAGGTGAGATAAAACTTTATCCGCCTGTCAGGTGTAGCCAAGAGAAAAATCCTCTGGAAGACACCTAAACAAATTGAAATATATTAACCCAAAATAAACTGGTATGCTGAAGTCTAAGTTGAAAGTAATGAAAATGTAATTTACTATAAAATGAAATTGCTTATATTATTTGAGTTTGCACGATGATGCATAAAAAAAGAAATGTTGCTTTTTGTAATAGCCTTGAATGAGCTTTCAACTGGGCAGCCACGCGTACGATCAACCTTTGCCAGTAGTAGACTAGGGCTAGGGTATAAAAGGCAATGTAGGCCGATTCAGTGCTTCTTACAGTAAAAAATTGCTGTCACTGGAGATCTGCACTGCTCGAAGGTTTGATGCAGATGATTCCAAGGACGCTCTATGCGTTAATTCGCCCCATGATGCCTTGCGGGCCGTGTCCAACCTCCTCTAGGAATCGCCCTACTTTTAGCATTTCGGTCTCGGCGCGTGACCTTCGCCTCCTGCGATTTCCAATGGAGGGCTTCCTTAGCCCCTCTAAACACTCATTTTTTCCCCAGAGGCTAAATAAATGTTTTAAAACAATATTTTCATAACTATGAGCCAACAGGAAATGTTAGGCAATTTACCTTGGGGCCCTACTTTAAAACGGTTCTTAATCTGCCTATAATCCCAAAACTGACAAATAACAGCCCGGATACATTACCTGTTAGAAACTGTTTGCAAGCCAAGTAGTCTTCATCCAAAATTGTTGTGTTTAATCTAACAGACTCTACGTGAAATCTCCTCTTGATGTCATCTGTCAACAGATATTCTTCGGCAACTGCATTTAGGTTACCAGAGCTATAGTCCTCCCATAGCTCATCAAGGATTTCCAGAGTGGGACACTCTACTGTTATTCTTAAACTACCTTCAAATGCCTGTTTAACTTTCAGATGACGTACTCCTTCCAAATAATAATACAGGCACTTAGGCTTTTCTTCATTTGGAATGCCAGCTGCCATAGTGTCAAAAAACTGCATTGCCATCTCCTTCATCAAACAAGTGAGATCTCCACTGTGATTGTCTTGAAATGTCGCATTCTCCAAATTGATTAACACGGGCAAGGTACCTAAAGAAGCAATATTTATGTCCCTGAATATTTTATGTGAAAGATCATTTAACCCATCATTAGTTTAAAACGCATTCTTCCACATTTGAATTTTTTCAGCTTAGTAAGACAAAAGGAAAGTCAAAGGCGGAGAAAAAGCCAACTTAATCATATTATTAGTTTAATCCACAATGAAGACATCACCACATAATTCATTATGTCCAGAAATTCCCGCTGAGGAGATTCAACCTCTTACTGGAAATGTCTCTTTTCCTCATTTTCACCGAAAACGCAAGCAATTCTGTCAAACATGAACTTACACAGAAATCACAAATAATTGTGTCTAATATGAAGTACCCAGAGTCAGAAGTTACCGCATTGTTGGACCAAATGTCCTAATTAGTAAATAAGTAAGTCATTAAACCAAAAAGCGGCTCACTTTCAATGTTCTTTGGTTGAGAAGCTCCATAAAGTGTGGCTCATTGAAATTGCATGGATAACCTCCTTAGCATACATAGTAGCAGTAGTACATAACATAGTACAGCTGTGGTGACTGTTTCCGATCGATAAACTCAGGAGTATGCAGTTAAGCCACCTTAAATTAGTTTTTCTACAACGTTTTGAGAACATTTTCATTCTTGATTTTATAATCAAATTGAAAGGACTTCTAGAACTATAATTTTAAACAATTATTCTTCCAAACAGTTTGAACAATTTATTTTGTCGCTTATTGTAACAGCTGTCTTAGCTTATAATTGTATAATTATTCTTTCAAAATAATTCCTAGTTTAAAAATAATCTAAAACATGTTTAACTCCATCGATGTTAAAGGGACTGTGACACGCTTCTGCGCATGTGCGGCAACTTGATTTCTCTCCGGCTGACAGTTTTTCAAGATTGGCGTTTGGTGAAGAAATCCTCTTCCATCGACCCTGAGACGCCCGAGAGAGCCATAATATCAGTATTCAAGAGCTATTTGGTCCATTTGGGAAGTTTTAAACGCCATATTTTGTACTTTTGTGCAAGTATTGTCGAGAAAATTCGAAGTCATTGAGGAGAACCGTACGAAGCCAAGTTCGTTGTTGTCAGTGTTCCTACAAACGGATCAAATGTGGCCTTTAATGTGGTCATCTAGCTTTCATTTCTGTCTATCAAGGTTCTCCAGTCAACTATCTACCTTTGACGGATATTTTTCAAACGATAAATATGTAAAGAGGAGTTAAAAAGGGTTTCCTCGATACAGCCGTGGACTACTAATGGGACGCAGCGGCGAGTGAAGCTGATCTGCGACATGACTTCCGATTGTCTGCAGCAATTTAATTTATCGAGTGCCTGGAATCAGAAGGAGAAAACTAAGCAATCTTTTGTTGTACACGAAGCCGTGTGAGGTTTGAGGAGACAAACCATCGAACATGAAACGTTTTAACAGGCATTCGATTTATGACTCCGATCCGTAGTTGTACAGTAGAAAGTACTGACAACAGGCCGCGCGATCTTTACTGATGTAGTTCACTGGGAATGTTCCTTGTATCTTTTCTGTATGAGCGTAGATGTTTAAGAATTGATCTTTTAAAAATAAATTGTTCCCTGAATGTTCCGTTTAACATCTGGTTTCTTTATGTGTTGAATCGATAACGTTTGTTTTGCGGAACTCGCAACGCAACGACTCGGAAGGAATTTTGTTATTTGCTGATAAGCAGTTGAAATTTATGCCATAGTTATGGGCTCCTGTTTATTCCTTTTTTTGCGTTGTTCTTTTAGAATAATCTTTATACTTATACGTTATGTGGCTACTATTGCAATGAAAGCGTTTTATGATGAAGCGCTAAGAATTGCTTTCAAACAATTCTACGATTTTCAGCCGGTATCAATCGACTGAGCTAGCCGACCGCATGGCATGGCTTATTTTATTATAGCGCGCATTTAGCTGGCATTTTAAGCAAAACGTTTGCCTCATCCTATACTGTGTGTTTTGATCAACGGTCAGGAGCTATTTGCAGGTATTTCTAAGTTTATATAGGGTAAACAGAGAGATCAGTAAGTTTTGTTCGCAAATTATTTTTGTTTGCGGATCGGAGACTGTTTTTCTAGCGTGGGTACGTAAAAATACACGTAGGTAAATGTTTGTTTCAAAGCAGGACAGGGTTGTTAATCTTATTCTTATCATCTGCAACATTCATCTAAGGAATACCGGAGAATAAATATGAATTGTGGGGATATATATAAAATCGAACATAAACGTCCGGAAGACTCCCACTTCGCGAACAATGGATCTTAAATTATGTAAATTTCCTCGAGTGCAGCTTACTCGCTTCCGATTGGTTCAAAGACAATCAGCTACTGTCACAGCTCACACATACGCACAATCGTGACACAGTCCCTTTAAGTTCATCTTCAATTGCCTGTTTATCGGCACGCTTAGGAGTTAAAAGGTTGTTCAGTTCTGCAAATTTTCTCCAAATAGCGGATGTCGTCCGTCGAGTTGTATTCTTGCTGTTCTTGCTATGTTTTTAGACAATAGCTCACCCATTACTTACTCGTCCCCAGGTCTTCTCGATTAACTGTCTAGTTTTCGTGGCAATTATGATGCTGTAGAATTGACGTCATTTTCCACATAATTATACCAAATTTGGTCAACAGTAGCTTATCATGAATTATGCGTGGGATTGTAGCTAGTCAGAAACGGATAATTATTTTGAATGAATAATAATAGCTGTTATAATTTGCACAACTTTATCGTAATTTAAAATACCTATTTGTAATAACCTTGTTAGGAAAAGAAGCATCAACACGTTACTTGTCCGCCACTTGAGTTATTGCTGTGAACAATTATTATTGGCCATTTGAGGTATTGTGTAAGAATTGTACTATGGGACAGTCCAGTTGGAGGACGAAATTTTGACTCAATAAAATAGCCAATAAAATAGCGATAGCGTCCCTAAAACAACCTCATAGTGCAATTCGTCGCAATACCTACCCATTCTCAGTAGTATAGGGCGCATCGGTTACTACGATTTTTTATTGCCTAGGAATCTCATTAATATGCGGAGGAGTACATTATCGCCAATGCCGTCTTAGCCTTTTATGTTTATCTCATAATTAATAAACATAATGCGAAGGAATCTAATTAAAATAAGGTCATGTGCCATCTTTATAGGTGGTTCAACTCACTGGATATAGTCTGGTACACAGGAAACCAAAATGTGACATCTACGGCCATTCTTGCCTGATTTTGGCAACATAACTCGAGTAGGCTGACTTCAAAACTCATTGTTGCCAAGATCAATTTTTGTGTTAAGGTGGAGTTTCGGGGCATTTCACTATGACGTTATTGTCCAAATAAGGAATTTTCCTCCCTTTAACAATTCTAAGTTTAATAGAGAAAGAAATTCTTTTAAAGCGTTAAGAGTGTACTGTAAAGTTTATTCTAAGAATTGCTGACTGCTTTTAAGCCGCTTTTTTAATATCCAGCCATCATGTGACACTTGAGCGCGCCCTCTTATAGAAAAATCACCTTATCAGGGGTATCTTTGTGACATTTTGTTGAAAAACAGTTCTTTGTAACACTTGGGAATACATGTACAAATTATTGTTTCTCATGTGCAATGTTGAATCTTAGTGATTTCACAAATCACTTTGTCTTTCTTGATGGAGACTTAGGTTGAATTCACGTAAAATTATCAAATGACAGAACATTGCTTCTCACTCTCGGGTTTCAATTTGTCGATAATATTGTTATTCAATAATATTGTAAATATCTGATCTCTTAAAAAACATTGACCTAATATATTTTTTATATACGTTAGAGCGTGTTAGCTACGGTTGATACAGCAGTTAGCGTCGACCTTAGCGTACCCACATTAGGGAGTTTAAGATACGGAGACTACGGACTACGAACTACGGCTGGACGAGCGTTGTCCTTTGTTCGTAGCATTGGGTTGAGTCGTGCAAATATAGAACGTTAAGATTGCACTACAGACAGTAGACTACGACAGAAGAGGCGGAGAGGGAAACAACACGCAAAGATTTTCTTGTTTTTATCACAGTTCACAAAAATGCAAGTCAGTTTTGCATGTGATCTTATCTTTAGAACAATGAACAAATTCTT
>BOPM01000236.1:287260-300239 GCA_022179025.1 Porites australiensis
GGTGAAATTGGTAAACAAAGCTTTGGTTACACAGGTTTTATTTTTTCGCCCATGAATACTTATGTCAAATATTAAAGATATAGACAGAAATAGTAATAGCTCATTTATTAGATTTAGAAGATGGACTTCTGATCTGATGTAGTTTGAAGTACTGAAATGCCGAGTTTCGATTGTCTCGAGCATGTTTACATCATTTTCATTCAGCAAATGGCGCGATACAAAAACTCGCATAAATAAAGGTTACACAAGTACAGAGACTCACTAATCAGTTTGAACAAACATTGAAACTTTTCAAGTGCGAAGAGAAAGTAAATTACCTGCATGATTTCTCTTCTCCTAGGCCGTCAATCTGAATTCTGCGTATAAACAGCTAAGCTTAATAAAATGTAGTCACAACAGTGGATTAAAAGCGTAAATCTAGCAGAAATTAGACACAACTTACATATTTCGCTTCCCTCTCACTTAAAGCAGGTGAATTGAAAACTTTTTTACGAAAAGACGAGATTCTTGAATTACCGAGACGGCAAAATACGAGCAAAATGTTCTCCGTAGTCCCGACTACGCGAAACAGCTCAACAACTCACCGTAGCCGCAGGACCACGCGGGAAAAATGAACAGTCACGTGGTTTTGATCATGCGCAGTAGCATATTTATCCGTGGCCGTAGTCCGTAGTCGCCGTATCTTAAACTCCCTATTGCCCAGTACACACGACATGCGACTTTCTGCATTTAAAGTGAAGATTTTCGCAGCCAGTGGTGCACCGGCATGAATTAAACCAACTCCACACAAGCCTACGGGATTGAATAAAGGGTCTTAAAGACAGGAACCAGTGGGTCTTCAGCTAGCGTCCAACCTGTCTCCTCTGGGCTCGGAAGCACTGGTTTCGGAATGTCCGCTTAACGTCAAACCGTAGTATAAAAAAAGTATCCCACGCCAGCGTAACAGGTTCTGTAAATACCGGGACCCTATTGCCTTTCACAAGATCAGCTGCTGCATATAATGCTTCAGGAATTACAAGATTAGTTTTGTCAACAGGCCTCAAGCTTGCCAAACGCGCTGTTTTATGTGGCCCTCTTTGCCAAGCAACTACCTGTGTTGCGTGGAAACTGTTCTTTCCACCTAGTGACGAATCTTTGATGTCAATGAAGTCAGTTGTCAACCGCAACAAGTTTTCTGGGTTAATAATAATAATGATTTGGAGGTAGTACATGCACAAAGTGGTTCTTTGTCTACCTGATTCCTGGTCGAATTGGAATTTGGAAGTGTTGGTTTAGATTAGCTAGGACAACGGTGCCGTTTTTCTCATTCATAGACACGACTGTGTTTTGTGCTCCCTAATCTACGTTTTAACGCGACATGAATCAACGACAAGAAATCGTCTCCTTGTGGAGCATAGTGGCTGAGGCATTGTGAGCATTTCGTCATCATTAGCAGTTTCATTACTTTGACAGAAACTGTCTGCAATGATCTCATGGCAATATTTGCGCGAAGCAAGGAGTGGGTCTCTGTCTAAAATGTCGCGGATCAATGGTTGGACGAAGTAGAACAAGTCTCCAACTTTTTTGATGAACTTCTCATCAAATGATAAGCGACTGCAGTATTTGTGTATTGGTTGGGCTAGCTTATTATACCTCACCTATACGTCAGACAGCTGGAGTATTTGGTTGCGCTCAGCAACATAGTGAAGATCAGAACAGATAAAAATCATATCGATGTCTCTCTTTTGAGAATACTTTTTCCTTTGCCAGTGACATACTTTAATATAAGCGCTCAGGCACCTTTCACCCTTTGCAGCAATGAGATCACTGACACCAGCAACGCGGAATCTCATTGTATTATCCAGATGCGATTATTCAATTGCAAGAATTGAATTGCTAACATTGAATGACGTAACTGATATGAGCGCTTCTCGGAGTTTTGATTCATCTTGGCAGAATACAAAAAGATTCCACTCTACAGGTGCGACATTTCTCCAGCTACTTCGTGTTTCTTGCCCTTGATATTAGGTAGAGGCACCTCGTTGTCAAAACAAGCACTTCTTCCTGCGTTTGTTTAAGTTTAAGTTTACTAAGTTTAATAATACTTCGTCATGTTAATTAATACAAATAAATTAATTACAGAAAAATACTAAAAACTGCATGACTGGAGATAACTGGGGAAACTAAATTCCCATACAAACTATATCCTCCAATATTAAATATTATACTAGAAACTAAGAAGTACAATTGAAATACAAGTTACACCTGATTAACACAATGACTTAAAACTGCTTAGTTAAGGTGCATGCATAATGTTCGATGGAATCCCAGTCTGTTTTGTAGCGATTAAAAAATGAAAATTTGAAGTAATTTGTATCTTCTTAGGTCTTATCAAAAACCATACGAGGATGTATGTCACAGTGCCCAAAAATAATCAAGTACATCTGCACTAAGCCAATAAACTGCCTTCGTAACTCGAGCAAAGGCCATTTCAGGACCCTGATATTCTTTCTCTGATCCGGCCTCAAGTGATTCGAGTGGCTCGCCACTGTATCGACTCTATACTGTTTAAAATGTAGATCGTGGCGGCATCTAAAACAAAAAATGGAGGTGTAGCAATTCTCTCAGTACAGACTCTAATGATGAGATATGGCTTTCCACATACAGCGGCGAGAGGTGTGCAAAAGCTGATAGAAGCTGTAAAGGCGCGGAAAAGTGTTGAGGCCTTTAAACGCGTAACAGATGTAACTGCTCCTAATGGAATCATTCCTGATTCATGCTGTCTACAGTGGCACAGGAATTGTTATTCTGACTTAATACACCAAAAGCATTAGAAGGAAAACCTTTTTTAAAAACAACCCGCCGCCAAACAGCAGCTTATCTCAGCTCCTCCAGCTTGTCCACGAGTGGCTTAGTATTCTCGATGATCGTGGCTCTGTGGATGCAATTTTTCTAGACTTCGCAAAAGCCTTCGATAAATTGTCCCATCCACACCTGCTACTAAAGCTTCAATATTATGGAATCAAGGGTCACTTATTGGAATGCATCTCAGATTTTTTTGTCTTCACGAAGACAGAGGGTATTTATCGACGGCCGTTCTTTCGACTGGTCTGAGGTGACATCTGGCGTGCCTCAGGGAAGTATTTTGGGACCTTTGCTCTTTCTCGTTATACTTAAGTGACTTTCCTTTAGCAGTTAAATGTAATTGTGGACTGTTTGTTGACGACGGTATTCTTCATCGTAAAGTTACTTCAAAGCCAGATTGTAAAGATCTTTAAACTGCCTATCATTGGTGTGAATCCTGGCTTGTAACTCTGAAGTCTGAAACGTCTAAGGCCCTTCACCTGTCAAGATCCAAGGACCCATAACATCATGAGTTCTGGTAGTCTGACAAACCCTTATAGGCAGTAGAATACCACAATTACCTTGTTTTCTGGCGGGAGTCTTCCCTGTCTTGGGATTGCCGTATAAATTATATCTGTGAAAAAGCTGATAAGATTCTGGGTTTGATACGGCGAACCTTAAGTCCAAATAATTCTGAAGGAGGCTAGAAAACAAATAAGACCTTAGTGCCTCCAATTTTGGAATATGGTTTTTAGGTTTGAAATCCGTATTTTGTAAATCACATCAATGGTCCGGCTATTTCAACTAAGATGAATTTTGAGCTGTTCTGTTACTGCTACTGCTACTGGTACCATGTAACCCAGTACAACCTGCCGCATGGTCCGGTAGCCGGCGACTAAACTGGCTCCCCCACCAGCTTTTAGCTAGTGAGGAGTGTCGCACGACACCCTGCAGGATGAAAACCAAGACCTGTCAAAGGGCGGATGAGCTCAAAGTAAGCGAACGGTCATCGTGCAAATCTTGGCGAGGAGTTGCGACCAGCCAAGAAGCATCTTTCGCATTGTATAGCCAATGAGATTATTGATATGGAAAGACGCTCAAATCCTATACTTCCAGGGGCGGGAGTCCCCAGGAGACGAGCTAAGGACGGTGCCGGTTTATCTTACAACAATGATAGACAGAATGACAATGGTTTCGCAAACCACTCTTGGACGGAGCCATTTGATGTTGGTACTCAGTCTAGCGCTCTACTGCGCAGCAGGAAACCGCTCTTTATTGCAAGTTCTAATGCTAACACAATGAAAGACAAAACTAAGGCTCAGGAACTGGCACATTGCATGCATGACAATGGTGTAGACATAGTCGGAGTTCAAATACATAAGCAAGTCATTCGGACCCTGTCATTATCAGTCGGATCGACAATAAATTTTTCGTTTTATCTTCAGCTTGGAGGCATCACAAGGAGGAGTGGGTCTGATGCTTAGTGCTCGTGCAATGAAAGCCCTCAGAAACGTCAAGTCACTTACTGATTGTATCCTGAATGGCAGAATTTGACGGCAATCTAGCTTCAACAATCATCGTTGTCTATTCTCCTACAAACGTTGCACAATCTGAGGAAGTAAATAAGTTCTATGAGGATCTGCGGAACGTGTTGAGGGACGTGCCAGCTCACAACTTTCTGATGGTATTAGGAGACTTCAATACCAGGCTCGGCCAAGAAGATGCACCTTTTACGTAACACGATACAACCAACCGTAACAGAGCTCTTCTCGCTGAGTTACTCCCTGTAACCGAACTTTTGGCAGCCAAAAGAGACGAGGGAAAATGTGGACATATCAGGACCATGGAACTGGGATGCAACGACAACTTGACTACATCCTCATCCGTAAGAAATGGAGGAAAAGCATCTTAAACGCTAAATCTTATTCCACATTCTCTTCAATTGGTTCAGACCACAGAGCAATCTCTGTGGAGGTGCCTTTGGGTCTTAGAGCTTTCGTTGAAGATCAGATATGACTGGAAAGCCTTCTCTACCGTGCCTGACTTGTAAAAACAGGGCACTGTGGTAGTACGCAATCGATTCAAGGTACAACGAGGTGTGGAGAACTCGACAGCGAACTATGAGAAGTTTATTAAAGCAAATCAGTTGGGGACGAAGAAATGTGTTCCAGTAACAAAGAACGCGAGAAGAACTTTACTGAATAAACATCCTAGTGCAAACGAGGGAAGTTGTTAAAAATGTTCGCCAAATTTACGACAATGCCCATTCAATGGAGAACAAGAACCTGTAGGAAGAGGCTAGACAAAAACTTTTTGCTTCTTACGACTCATTGAGAGAAGATGAAAATGAAGTACTGTCAAATGTTCAGAGAATCAAGGCTCGATATAGTGAAGGTAGATATACTGAAACCTTGAAAGTTATCAATGAGGTTACCGACGCAAGAAAACAAAGGAAGGTTAGGTCTCTGGAGCTAGTCAACAAGAGAGAGTGAACACGTGGTTTACTCACTTTCAAAATCTACTCGACAACTACCATCAACGGATGTGGACGAAAGCGAGGTCATTCCCGCCTTTGTTTCTGACCTCGATATTCACACTGGCAGAATATGTTAAAGTTAACAGGTCTTTAAAACAAGGAAAAAGTAGTGGTTCTGATGGTATTCCACTACAGCTGCTAAAGAACGGCGATCTAGACATCACCTAGACAGCACTCTGGATAGTGAGACTGGTTTGACATCACCGTTTCTGTTTATTATAGTCCTTGACTATGCCCTAAGACAGGCTATCAGTGGTAGAGAGGAAGAACTTGGATTAACGATCACCCAGAAAAAATTTCGACGTCATCCTGTCACTGAAACCGACCTTGACCTTTGACATTGCTCTTTTGTCTAATGTGGCTGATCACGGTCGAAAACTAGTCACATTAACAGAGTCTGAGTGCAAGAAAGTAGGCCTGCAGGTGAACTCAAAGAAGACGGAAGCTATCAAGTACAACTCGAGTGTTGATAAACTATGGAAAACTACGGAAAACTATGGAAGGAAAAGAACTGTGAGAAGTTCGGGATTTTAAGTATTTCGGGTCTCTCATTGCCTCTACAAAGAGTGACATAAAAGAAAGAAAAAATCAAGGGCAAGGCCTGGAAGGTGCTGAGCGGCGTGAAGAAGATCTGGAGATCTAATATGTCCAGGATCGTAAAACTGTCATTCTTCAAAGCCACTGTGGAATCTGTTCTTCTTCATGGTGGTGAAACCTGGACCCTAGCCCCTACCCTTACCAAGGCATTAAATGGTTGCTACACTGGCCTTGAATGTTTCCTGGCAAAGCCACACCTCCAATGAAGATCTTTATGGAGATTTTCCGAGAGTTGGAGATAAAGTAACAGCAACAAGGATGAGGTTCGCTGGGCACTGTCAAAGACATTCCTACCTCCCAGCGAACAAACTCGTCTTTTAGGAGCCAACCCACGGCCATAGAAGTAGAGAACGGCCAAAATCAACATTTGTTGATATCTTAAAGCGAGACACTGATGCAGACTCTAGTCAGGAGTTAGAGACACTGATGCACCATCGAAGAGTTTGGAATAATCTTTTAAAGGCTCGGCTGTGGCCGATTTAGTAGTAGTAGTAGCGAAGATTGAAGACGCCTTGTTCTTGTAGTTTATTAGGCCGAAGGAAAAGTACAGGAATGGAATTCGTGCTATCAAAGAATGGCTTATTCTGATATGATTTTTAATTTTATTAATAAAACTATCAAGAAAAAAATATCACAATTTTACCGGTCCCATAAGTGCGTGAATTTTATATGAAAGGGAGTGGCCAATTGGCATGTAACGCCTCGAAATTGGTAGAAACGGCGTTTCAGAAAATACTTAGAACCCTTTGAAACCATTTCTGGATCTATTGTATTAAAATCTATGAAAGAAAAGAAAACTCCTTATTTGGACAATGACGTAGTGAGCATTAGATCTTATATTTAGATACCATTTTGCGCCTTACAAATAATAAAAAATTATTTATATTATTATTATATTATTACGTCATAATTAAATACCCCAAAACTCCATGATTTTCGAAATCAGGGTACTCGAGTTAGTAAGAGTAGTTATGTTGCCAAAACTGAGACAAAAATGCCAGTGGGTGTCACATTTCGGTTTGGTTTGTGTACGCGACTATGGAATAAGCGCCAATCAGCAAACTCAACCACTTGGCTGGCTCCCAACGTATGGGCCTTTACAGTTCAGTTGGAAAAGCATTGCGATTTCTTGAATTGCGTTTACAACTGTGGCGGTAATATCTTCCCTTAGATTTTCGGCGCAAAGTTTACACATGTTGCGACTACTTTTATTTAAAAACTGAGTACAACAAAGTTATTGCAAATTGAGATAGGCGTTAGGAGCCCGTTTCAAGTGTCATATTACTGCCTGCAGGTGGCCCCAGCTCAAAATATAAACTCCCCTCGGCATTGGTGCGTAAGCTTCAAAATATAAGGATCTGTATGGGGAGAAAACGATCGTTTCTGGATCTACGAATGTGAAACGATTGACGGCACACTTTGATTTTTAACGTTGCGCTAAAGCCTTGCCGCACTTTCTCTATAATTACAATTTAAAAGTTCACTAAACCGTTCATCATTATTACTATCATCATTATAATTATGTATTTTTATTATTCTCAGCAACAACAATATTATTAAAAGGAATTAAGTTCGACCATGCTAGAGTCTAACTATACTTAGGAGCCGCACTTACAGTGGAGCCAGCTAATCACGGCAGTAGCGCTACAAATACGACAGCTATTTTTTACGACAGAAAAAAAGATCTTCGCGACCCGCGACAATTGCAAACTCTCCCGAAAAAACGATGCCAAAGATTCAGTGTTAGCGTCCCATTGATCATCTATCCTTTAACATGGAGGTTGAAATTAGAATGAACTGTTAAACTAGTTATCTTGACTACCAATAATGCGATTCAGCTGCTTCAATAATGATCCTGCTTTCGACTAATAAAGGGAAGGGGTCATAATTAGTGTGGCTGAAGATTATTCACGTTTAAAGCACCCCTGAACGAGTAAGAAGAAGTTATTAGGGAACTTAAGATGTAGACGTTTTCGGGCGACGGCAACTTCAACCGGACGAGACGTCATGATTTATGCAATATTGCGCATGCTCTTGCTCACCACATTGCCGTCGTGCTCCCGTCGGCGACGTGAAACTGGTCTGCTTGGCGTTGTGGCGAGAACGTGAGAAATTAACTTTCATTTCAATCAGGTTTGTTGCGTTTAGCAACCAGAATTTTGCAGATTATCGTTCTTAAATTGTCCTTGTTTTCTTTGAGTCACATTTAAAGCTCGATTTCCAAGCTGTTTTATCTAAACTTACATCTTTGTAATGCTTCTATGTTTCATGTCACAGAGTCAAGATCCAATCTGATCCAATACGACAAACAGCAAAACCGTAAGTGAGCTTTACATGGACAAAATTGTCCTACGAGCCAAATGAAAGTATCCAGACAAGAAGTATGAACTCCGATATTTGAATTGTGTGTATTTATCTCACTTTTTTCGTTAGAGTATCGTATAAATGAAACGTATGTATTGAAAATTGTTTAGAATAGTAAATAATACCGCATACTAAAGTGGGAATACTGAAATAAAGTTGTTGTTGTTGTTGTTATTGTTGTTGCATGCAAGCAGGTAAGTATTAATTCTCTTAATTCTTTATGTGAAGCCATATTTTCCTCTTCGGTAGTCTTCTAAGGCGCCGTCCTCCTGAATTCACTGCGATCTTAATGTTCGAATTTTGGAGGGAAGCGACAGCTACCTCTGTTCCAGGCTTGTTCTGCCAATCCGGTCGCCGTCGCTCCGAAAACGTCTCTATCTTAAGTTCCCTACTAGTACTAGAGAACAACCGCGACGGCGGCGACAGCGAAAACGTTAATTAAAAATTGAATTTGCACTTCGCCACTGCTATTCTTTCTCGCTCATTTTGTCAAATGTTGGCGAATTTTTCCTGGAGTTGAATCCAAAGAACTATCCAAGTTCATAAAGACAACAAGAAAATCGTTTTCCAGCGTTTACATCCTACATAAAACACGAAATTTTGGCAAGGAAATTTAATGTACAAAAAAAAAAACGTGCTGTCTTCTGTTGATAATGTTTGCTGTTTGCCGTTCTCGTTAATAGAAATAAGGAAGTTACCTGGATGGCACCCACTTGAAACGTTTCTTTGTTGAGTTTCCTGATATGATACTCTTTGACTCTGCCTTGATGAACCTGCTTTTTTAAAAATCAAAAACAAACAAACAAAAGAAAGCAAAACGTTAGCTTAAGTGAAATGCTCAGTCTAGTTCTGGTTTACGCATAATTTTATAATCAAGACGAGACAAGAACCTTTATTTAACGTGGTTGCCTGAATACATAAACAGCGGGTGCCCGGGAGTTCGGGTATTTGTTGGTGTTGAGTGGTATATGCAGAGTCAAATTCGGACACTTTTTTCCGCCTTCCCTTACTCGCGTTGCTCGTTCAGGAGGGCAGAAAAAGGTGTCGGAATTGTTGACTGTATATAGTACTTGGAGGGCCGAATTGTTTGCACTGTATATACTCTTGAGAGGAGTCGCGAACCCAGTCTGCCGCCGAACTCTCCTTTTCTATAGAGGAGCGGTAGGCTGGGGCCGGGGCCGGGGCCGGGGGCCTAACCCACGGAAAGCGGACCAATTAGAGAATGTCAAATATTGTGTGTGATGGCGTCGGAAACTATGTCTGACGATGTCTTGGACGAAGTGCTCGAAAAACTGGCCGCGGCCCCGGCCGTTCAAACCGTGGTTCACAACATTCTGATCGCTCCAATCTCGGAGGCCACAAAGAGCAGGCTTTTGGGGCCCCTATTCCCAAAAAATTCGAGCCAAAGCGGCCTTCAAGACGGACGAAAATGATAAAAAACAGAGCCCCCGAAGGGCTGGAGAGGTTCGACCGTTTTCACACGCCGATTCTGGCGGTTTTATTTTTTCCCGCGGCACTCCACTTTCGTCTCTCATCTGCCGCACGTTTCTGTATGCTGCTGCAGATTACAGGATTTCGTGAAAAGAGCTTGAAATTCCGCTCAAGAATAACTGTTTGTGACTTTGTCGAGGTTTGTGATCAAGAACGCTTGTTTTCGATAGATGCGATGTTTATTTGCGGCTTTCCAGTATTATCGAAACGCGATGGAAGATATTTCAGAGAAAACCGTCCTTCTTCATCGACCTCATAGGCCGCGATACGTTGTTTGAAATCTGTTCTATCAGCGGAAAATGCCTTCTTATTATCTTCCGTTCGGGATGTCGTGCTCGACAAAGAACCTTTCCGCCAGCTGGCGACCTTTTTATGTTTCTTTTCTCATGAGCCCTTCAATGGACAGCGATGCACCTGAAAATACAAAGTTGGTCATCATAATTGTCCAGGGCGAACGTCCCCTTTTTGTGCCTCAGCCAATCAGGCAACAACCCTGCCCCCACTTGCAACGGCTGTTGTGGGTCTTCAATCCACTTGACTTCGACCATTAGGTACCCCTCAAACGCATATTTGGTGTATGGGGATTCGATATTTTCTGAGTCAAGACGCTCTTCTTTTGCACGCGCCACCCTTTCTTCGGTATCAGACAGTTTGTCAAAGCAAGGACTGGTAATAGGCTATCTTCGTCGGTTTCAGTGTTTCGAAGTTGAACCGCGAAAATGTATCTGAGTTTGTGCATTTTTTCAGTTCCCCTAATTTTTCCCATTATCTCCGGCGCGATGGATTTTTCGAGGCCTAAGTTAAACCCTTACGCTAGTGATGATTTGTCCTCTTTGTTTTCTTTTTGTATTATTATTCCTTACACACAAACAGTTACAAGTCATTACAATTTATCTAAATTATCGGTTACTAAATTATTAGAACTATTTTTACAGAAGGGAAATGTGAAATAAATATAAGTAGAAAGACAAAGTCCACAAAATACTACAAATTACGCTCCAGTTCAAACGACCATCGGCACCTACATTAAATTTATAGACCGTAGAGAGCTTATTCAAACAAAATGGAAAAATATAATGTTACGACCCCCCAGAGAATTACCTCACATGGAGAGGGTCGTTCGAGATTATGATTGCGGGCGTGAAGTTAAGCCTAGCCTCCCACGCAGGCGTTTTTAGGGGAGCTTGTATTCCGTCCCTAACCACAAATACGAGCTCCCCTAAAAACGCCCGCGTGGGAGGCTAAGTTAAGCCCTAGTGAACAGCTTTCCTTGATTGTCGAGTACACCACTAACGAATCAAAACGACTTGTGCAAAGGCTCCGCAATGCATATATTGACAACCCTGGAAAGGGTTGAAGGAAATGCAAATTAGGAGAGACATTTGGCTCAAACTCTGTGGTCACCCACGTTCATCTCCAGAAAAAAAACTCGTTCCCCAAGATAGGAATGCAAAACAAAAAACAGCTTCAAGAGTTTGGGGATTTGCTCCTAGAATTACAATGCGCGAAAAATGATGGAAGAATAAAGGGTCTACAAATTCTCGATGAACCTGCCTATCTCGGTGAGACCTATCGTCGCCAAGCTCCCTGCTGACCTGCAAGGAAAATGGCAGACACGCATTTAAGTACAAAACACAGCAAGTGGTAAACTATCCCCTCTTCGCCGTTTTTTCTCGGTTTATTCAAGAAATCGTTCAAGAAAGAAACGAACCCTAACTGACGTTAGGAAGTTGTGATGGATCGGAGAGTTTCCATGGCATATCGAGCCCCAAAACTGCCGTTACCACTTCCGAGAGCCCTGAAAAGGCAAAGTCCGGCGAGAACAGTCCTTGCGAGTCTGTCGCGAACTCAGAAGTAGACATGAAACATGCAAAAAGGCTATGCTAGCGATTCGATTCATTGGCATATTGAGGAAGTATCTGAGCAAGGATCACCTTAAGATGATGGTCAATGCTTTTGTTACGTCGCGCTTAGATTATTGTAACAGTTTATACTTTGGCTTACCCAAGCGAGAAATAGACAAGCTGCAACGTGTTCAGAACTGTGCCGCACGCTTGGTGTCAGGGATAAGATCTGACCATCATGAAAGACTTGAACTGGCTTCCTATTGGGGCACGCATCGATTTTAAAATGTTGCTTTAAACATTTAAAATTTAAAACGATTTAGTTCCTTCCTATTTGACTTCACTCCTTCTCAAATACCAGCCGGCTTGTTTTAATACCCCGCTCATCTAATAGATTGCTTTTACAAGTTCCTTCTGTTAATAACGTGGCTTATGGACACCGCTCATTTCATGTAATGCCCCGATAATATGGAACAGTCTACCTAATTCTACCTGAATCTGTTTCTATTTTTGATCAACGTTTCAAAATTTTTGTTTTTAGGAATAATTACTATATATAGTTTCATTTAGACTTAATTTACTATTGTAAGCGCATTGAGAATTCTTTTAATGCGCCATAAAAACCTACTAATATTATTATTATTATTTTTATCATTATTAATAATATTGTTATTAAAGACAAGAGAAAGCAATATCCGAAAAAGTAGGAAAAACGAAAAGGTGGCTCACAAGGGAGATGGTGTACGAGCGCACTTTGAGGAGAACGAAAGCGATTCTCGCGGTTGGTTTTGAATTGGTCGAGTGCTAAGAACACGAAATCCCCGGGCATTTGCCTGTAAGATGTCCCGACAAAGAGAACTAAAACGTACCCGCATGCAATAGTGTTCGATTTAGGGGCCGTGCTGGACACCTCAAAGGGAAGATAGGCGACAAAAGATGCGCCATACTGCCGGTTTTTGGCAAGGTGTTTGAACGCATTGCACATATGCAAATGTCGGATCACTTTGAGCCAATTTTTCACAAATATATGTTTGCATATCGTAAATTTCATGGCTGTTCTACGGCGTTGCTAACATTAACAGAGCAATGGAAGGAAGAGCTTGACAGGAATAAATCGATAGGCGCTGTCGCTATGGATCTAAGTAAAGCTTTTGATTGCTTACCACATGACCTTATTCTTGAAAAGTTGGAATTTTATGGACTTAGTGCTAAATCAATTTCTCTTTTGCGCAGCTACTTGTCATCGAGATATCAACGGGTTAAACTCGGAAATACCTTCTCGAGCTGGATAGGTGTGTCTGCAGGGGTACCTCGAATTGTAGAA
>BOPM01000236.1:300249-312182 GCA_022179025.1 Porites australiensis
CAGACAACAGAAAAGTTAGCACCTTTTTTGCATTCCGACATGTTCGTTGCCGTTGTTGCTATCGTTCTTATCTGGACCGTTTCTTAACAATGTAATGTGGCGTGGGTATTGTTCACTGTCTTTGGCGCAGTGTGAAAAGGTGTTCATACTATACCTGATAACTTTTCATGTCGACATGAAAAACTATGCGGTACAGCATGCGCAAAGACATAGCCTGTGTTCATATGGTACAAAGGCCCCGTACGCTACTGGAAGAATGTTGAAGAGCCAATATTTATACCCCAGTTTGAGAGGGATGATAAGCCTTACAAATAGGAACAAGGCGCCAGGGTAGTCTAAATAGTATACTGCGCAGCGGATGCATAAGGGGCAGAAGAGAAGCTCATCACATCTTTCTCCTAAGTGGACACCCCTCTCTTTTGCGCCCCATACTCATCATGCGCCTGATACGCGGACTATTTGAAGGTCCACTAATTCGACTCCTGGGATAAGTTGAATTTAAGGTTTTATCTATCTCACAAAAAATATTACCTTCAACCAAAGCTGTCATTTTTGAAATAAGTTCTCCACACTGTTTCTTCCAGCCATACCTCTTTGCATACAAAGAACGCAGTATTTCAGATTCTTCAAGCCTATCACACCTTTCTTTGACCTGAAGGCGCTTTATTGCATTTGCCCAGACTTGAGCATCGTCTGAATCAACGACAAAATACGATCCAAATCGGACTTTACTTAGAGCTTCTCCAAAGCCTGAGTTTTCACTTACAAGGATGGGTAAGCCAGCAGATAGGGCCTCGAGTGCTGTAAGACCAAACCCTTCTGCTCTTGAAGGCATTACAGCTAGATCCACTTCACAAAATAATCTTTCTAAATTTTTTCGGTCTGGTGAAAAGCTCCTTACAGTTAAATTGCTTGCGTGAATGCCACATTTAAGGAAACGGTTTTTAACGTCCTCTAACGCCCCCTCCGATGCACCAACAAAAACAAGTTTAATGTTTTCTAATGAGGCAACTGCTTTGGCTGCGACGTCAAACCCTTTAACCGAGAAGTCTTCTTCGTCTCCACGGCCAAAAAGAAGAACTCGGAACTTTCCTTCCCTTTCAGAAACCTGTTTAACTTCACTAAACTCACTGAAGATACCAGGAGTGAAGTTGAAGAACATTTCGGCTGTCTTACAAGAAGAAAGATAACAACGAAAAGTTTCCTCTAACTTTGGACCAATAGAAACAACGAAATCAGCCAATTGACATAGTTCAACCTCTATTTTATGTTTCTTTTCTGCACCGGCTAATGGATTAGTGTATGTTTTATACATCCCGAGTTCTTCTGGTACAGTATGAACAACTTGAATCCATTTACATTTCTGTGCCTTCTTTATAGCGCTTGCTTGAGGACCAAGCTTGATTCCATGACCAACAACAACGTCAACATGCAAATCATCAGGTAAAAAAGAAAGCCACTGAAGTTCCTCCATACCTGGATGCTTTATTGCCTCAACAAGTTCAATTTTGTGACCAAGAGCTGCTTTCCTGTCCTCGTCATTGCATCGTGGAACAAAGAAGGAGACATCCACGCCGGAGTGTTGAGCTATATTTATAGCTAATTCTCTGTTTATGGTTGACAACCCCCCTTTACTGGATCCCCACTCAGATGCCAGAAAAAGAACCCTCAACTTACCGCAAGGTGAGGGAGACCCTCCATTTTCTTCATATTCTGTGGAAATCGACGCCATTGTTGAGCTTGTATCCTAATCCTAAAAAGGGATTTTTCATAAACCTTGTTTTAACGAAAACATTTGATTTATTTAAGATCAGAATTAAAAGCTACGGTAAGGAAAAATGTCTTGCTCGGCGGTCGATAGTCTATACCGGTATACTTTCAGCGTTCACTATTTTTTGACGAGAGTTCCCAAGCCATTATTTATCATATTTTACTAGATTTTCTACATTCGTAACTACACTAAAGTGCAAACGATGAGGCAATCCCTGTCAAAGGATAAAGTAAATGATGGAAGAAGAAAATGTTTACTGGCAAAACATTTTCTTCTTCCATCATTTACTTTATCCTTAGACAGGGATTGCCTCATCGTTTGCAATTTAGTGTAGTTATGAATGTAGAAAATCTAGTAAAATATGATAAATAATGGCTTGGAACCAATGAATGAAGACAGAAAAAAACCCTGACCTTGTGTCACGAGCTTCTGCTAGAAAGAGTCGGCCAGTGCAAATATCTTATTGCAAAGTTTGCAAGGATAGCGGGAGAGTCTCTGGGTACTCACTCTTAATAAACCAATTCTAAGAGCATTTAATTTCCCTGCACCGGCTTCGATTTGTCTAGCCTCCCACGCAGACGTTCTTTATAGGGGTTCGTCACGCGTTCCTGCCCCACGCGTGACGAACCCCTAAGAACGTCTGCGTGGGAGGCTACGATTTGTCTGGCTTAAAACGTAACGTCAGACCGGCCTTACTGCTTACGTGTAGCGTTAAAGAATGTGCGTTTTAAAATCAGACATTTCAGTTTACATCCAAACTTAGGATCTGCTGCATCTGGCCCCTGGCGGCTTCATATACTTTTGGAACTAAAGTGAAACCCGTGTATAACGATCACCCTTGGGATATGGCCAGCTAACCGTTTTATACAAGGTGACCGCTATGCACACTGGTTTCTGGATGTGAATGAATAACGTTTTATGTGAAAATAATCATTAGATCTTATTTACATTAGATCGGTGACTCTTGTACCACCCATGGTAATAACAACCATAAATGTAATACTAATCATAAATGTAAAAAGGTCAACCATAAATGTAATACCTACCATAAATGTAATAAAAATCAGCTATAAATGTAATAGATTTTAACCATAAATGTAATAAGTTTTGAAACTCGTATGAAAGCGAGTTTGTTTCGTTATTTATGGGAACAAGTGATGTGGGAATCAAAATGAAAGTGAACTCGGTGTGTCTGCTGTTAAAAATTTTTAAGTGTCACGAAACATGGTTTCGTTTCCTGAGCTCAGCGTAAAGCAAACGCTAGACTTGATATCCATAGAGCATTTCAGGATCGCTTGACTTTTCTTAATCGACATATGATAGTTTAGATCAGCTGGATTTTTTCGATTTGTGAAATTTACTCAGAATATAGGACTGCCTGTCATTTAGTGTTTTGAAAATCTTGACCGGCAATCGAGCTGTGTCACAAACTACATGGTTTCGTTTTCTGAGCCCTGCGTGAACCAAACGCTATTCTTGAGATCTATGCTCTGCGTGAACCAAACGCTATTCTTGATTTCAGGACGCTTTGCTTTTCTTAATCGGCAGATCACAGTTTGGATTAGCTGGGTATTTTCGATTTGTGAAATTTACTGAAAAGACAGGACTGCTGGTCATTTAGTATTTTGAAAACCTTGACCGGTTACCGGCCATATAGGTCATATAGGCACAGCGAAACAAATTTGTGTCATATGGTATTCAAGTCGACAAAAGCAAATTACACTTTCTGTCTATTGGTTTCCTAGACCAAACAGTTTCAAAACTAGAAAGCCCATATCTGTTAGTGGAAACACTGCGAATATCTTAGAGTGTAGACAAATTGAAGCGGTTATCAAGACATTTTTTGCTTTTCACGAGCTTTAGAAATTTCTATGTAATATTTGCTCCTTCGAACAGTTATTTTACAGGAAAAAAGTCGTTGGCTATTATTTCAAGAAGACAGCGTTACTATTTCAAAATTATTAAGTCTATATCAGTTATTCTGGTTATTGAGTTGTGACAGTCAGGTTAGTCTGAACTTCACTTCCGGCTTTCAAGCGCACTATGGCGTACAACGTTCGATAAACATGATAAATCACACGTATAGATGGAGCTATTTTGGTCTAACTAGGCTGCATATGCTACGATTTTCTCGTACTTCTCGAGTTCTTTGTTTACTATTCTGGTACTTTCTATGCGTAGTTGACTGAATGACTTCATAGACCGAGTGACAATTTCGGAACGAAACTCTCACTCGTGGTCCATGGCACATAAACCATCGGCGGTTGGTTTGTAAAGTATAGTTGGGAGAGCCCTCGATTTTAATAAAACGTCGATCAGCAACATTTACGAACTAAGATCAGTTAGATCAGGTGTATGATATAAGATTATATGATAATGGCATTTTACAATGGATGTCGAAGATGTGGTGGATACATACTTGAAGAGGATACTGCTGACTTTTCTCTTTAGCGGAAGGACAAAAACGTTTTCATTTTTCTGCGTCCATCGAGATGGTCCATTTAGAGCAAAAATGCCAGTCCCAGGTAAATTATTTAGCAAATCATCATAGTCACCGAAGCAAGCAAGATCGTACCACTACATTTCTGCCACTCCGTTGTGATCGACTGGCTGCGCTAACTGGTTGGCTAACTATTCGGACACATCATCACAAGAGACGTAAACCAGGGCCAGATTTAGTCTGTGTAGAACACACTTGAGGAACGGTAATGAGTCACTGCTGCCTGCAAATGCTTTGCCAGAATGTTTTAAATACTGTTTATGTCATTTAGGATACTCCAGAAACTGACAAAGAGAGAAATTTGCTTGAATGCAGATGACGTCATCATCGTCCGATCAGCATGTCATGCACGTGTCATGCACAAACATAGCACAAACATTGGTTTACATTCTGGACCCCAGTGCTAACTCTACGGTGGCCCAGAAGGGTCACACATGCAAATTAAAAATGATGCTGCAAACTAAAAATTTTACCTGCATATTAGAAATGTTGCTGCAAATTAAAAATAGGACAAGCAAATTAACAGGAGCCCATCAATTTAACAATTGTACATGCAAACTTAAAATATTACAAACATGAAACATGAATGTGCCGACGGCTGTAAAGCCAGGTCGCACGGCTCGGGCCAGGTCCTCATCACTCATACTGCGCGCGCAGGGCTTTTCATTTTTAATTTGCAGCACAATTTTTAGTTTGCATGTACTATATTTAATTTGCAGGTAATATTTTTAGTTTGCATGTACAATTTTTAATTTGCATGTCCTATTTTTAATTTGCAGCAACATTTTTAATTTGCAGGTAAAATTTTTAGTATGCAGCAACATTTTTAATTTGCATGTGTGACCCTTCTGGGCCACCGTATCTCTTCTGACTGTCTGTCATTTACAAAGTAGCCTGCGAGCAAGCTCTCTTATTTGGGCGAGTGAAGCGAGTCTCGCGAGAACGCGCGAGCGAGCGGCGAAGCCTCGAGGGGCCAAGGAAAGGAGGGCACAATTTTTTCTCTTTTCGGCCCCTCCCTCGCGCGTTCTCGCAAGGCTCGCTTCGCTTGCCCAAATAGGAGAGCTTGCTCGCAGGCTATTTACAAAGGAGATGGAATCGCAGTTCCGGTGTAACAGTGATATGTGTATTCCCGTACACATATCCCTAGTGATATGTGTATCCCAGGTGGGGATACAATAAACACTGATGCTAAGTATCCATCCGCGGCACAAAATGGCGGCTCAAGAGGGAGTAAATGGTTGTTTTGTTTTCAGTTAGATTCTTAAACACTGTACTCTTCACTTTGTCAAGGAGTCTACGAGAAAATGTAGGAGATTGTTTTTAAGAAGCAAGGTAAGGAATAATTTAATTTTATTCAATAAGTTTTGTTGGCCGGTTGGTTTAATGATCGTCAGCAGCCCATGCCATTACTTGTCTCGAGACTTTGAGGACGAAACCAGGGGAGAAAAACGCCGATTATTGTACTCTCAGTTTGGAATGGGTAAATAAACGTTGTGTTAGCTTACCTACGTGAATGGTTGTCCTTCTGCCTCAGAAGTGGTATTTTGAGTAATTTTGAAGGTTTTGAGTTCGCTATTACAGTAAACGGTGAACTCAAAATGTTCCCCTTACATCCAATAGTGCTCACCGTGACCCAGTGAAGCGCTCCAGTGTGAAGAACTTGGACAAATTCCTGTCTCATTACTGCAAACTGTTGGACAGTTGATATTGAAGGTTGCATCACTCCCTCTATGTAAGGAAATTGGCGATGTAACAGTTCCTGTGCCATTTAAATGTGTCTTTCAGTGAGCATTGCAGTTTTGCTTATTGCACTATGCTCTGGTTCCAGGTTAAACTTTGGCCCCTGCATCTTGAGGATTGCTTGCTCATCCGTCTTAAAACGTTTTATAAACTCTACTTCCCCATCCTGTGCACAATTTTTTCTTTTCTTTCCAAAATTATTTCTTTTCTTTTTGGTTTTGTCGTCTACTTTATTTTTTAGGTGTGCCATGGAGTCCCCCAATTCTTCCTCACCACTAAGGGATAGGAATGTTTCTGCCTGGTCATAGGTCATATCTAGTCGATGGCAGCACAGGTGAACAAGTGCCTCAGGCAGCAGTACTTCTGTTAGTCACGTACTTAGAAGCTTTGGAAAATGCTTTGCAATTAGTTGAAGCATAGCATAAGCTTGGTCTTCATCAAAATCACCAGATGTGACATTAAATTTCAGGTCATCTTTGTCAACGGTTTCAACCACTTCCAAAGAAGTTTTACGACAGTACACATTGTATCCAAAGCTGTTGTTAGTCCCATCAAGTATGCTTGACAAAACACCCAGTATGACTTCATTGAAACTGACAATGATGTCCTGCTCAGTTATGGCCTTGAGTTTGTTACTTAAGCTGCGGAAATCTCTTGCTCCATGCAAATTTCCTAGCAGAAGGGCCTGCTGTACAGCTTCTTCACCCTGGTTGCTTGATGTTGAGGAAGGTTGTGATATAGCTGCTCCAATGGACTCATTTGTATTTGGAGCAGGTTCTGCTACTCCTCCTCCTCGCGGGTCATATGTTGAAGGAGCTGGTCTTTGGACAAGTTGTTGCACCCCTGCTCCTCTCTTTGACTCGTTGATGGAGCTGGCCTTTGAATGGCTGGCCCACCCAGCTGACTTGTTGGTGTTGGGGCAGGTTGTTGCAGCCCTGCTCCTCTCGCTTGACTTGTTGATGGGGCTGGTCTTTGAGTGACTTGTCCACCGGCCTGACTTGTTGTTGGTATTCAGACAGGTTTTTGCACCCCTGCTCCTCCCGACTGACTCGTTAATGGCACTGGTCTTTGAGTGGCTGGTCCACAGGGCTGACTTGTTATTGGTATTGGTGCAGGTTGTTGCACCCCTGCTCCTCTCGGTTGACTCGTTGATGGGGCTTGCCTTTGAGTGGCTGACCCATAGGGCTGACTTGTTGTTGGTGTTGGGGCAGGTTGTTGCACCCCTGCTCCTCTCGGTTGACTCGTTGATGGGGCTGGTCTTTGAGTGGCTGGTGGATTGTGTAGGTTGCCACACACTTGATCCCCTCGACTGGTTATTTTGTGGTACAGCTGATATATATACTGTCTGGGGTAGGGTAGGGTGTTGTTGCGCTGAGGGGGCCTGTAGTAGAGCATCATTGGAAGGTTTTTGTGATGTGGACTGCTCACTATACAATTTAGGGTCTTTTAGATTAATTTTTCTTTGGAGTAGTTTTCCGTCTTTCGCACGTAGTTTGCATGTTCCGTTCACCAAATCAAGTCCTTCTACTGTACATGGCCCAAGCCATTGGTCCTCCATCTTGTGCCCCTTTGATGTCTTCTGCAGCATGTTTCTCCGCAAAACAGCATCTCCATTATTGAAGGTAAACTTCAGACCTCCCGTCCTTTTAAGGTATTGTTGCTTTTGCTTCTGCTGGGCAAAGTTTATGTTTCTTTCAATTTTGGGAAAGATAGCATCTCTGATTTTGGTCATTTTTCTATGTGCCTGTAAACTATCGTCTGAACACAATTCTGTCATAACATTATTGATCTCCTCATCTCCCTCTTCGAGAGTGTTACAAACTTTTCGACTTTACATGGCATACGAGGGTGCCTCCCAAACATGACAAAAAATGGACTGCACTTGGTCGTGGTAGAAACATTGGTGTTGATCGCAAAAAGAGCCCCATCAATGTAGTCATCCCAGTTGTCGTCCTGCTCATCCATGACCTTCCTGAGGATGCTGATCAAAAAAATGAAAGGGAGTAGACTGCTAATTGAAAAGAAATGACAGTCATGTTCAGGTTTGACTGTGGGTGTTTTTTGATAAGGAAAAGTGGTTTGACTGTTTCTAATTTTCATAGTTGTCCATATTTGACAGAACATGCTATTTGGGGTAGTGGGGGAGATGACACGCGATGATTAAAGGAGAGATATAGGCCCTTTGCAGCTTGCCATACACGTGGTACAAAACCGCCATGCTGGGACGCAAAATTCGCACTGAGGCAAGACCAACAAAAGGCATACATAATTTTAAATGGTAATTTCCTTTGTTTGTCTTGTCCCAGTGCGACTTTTGCGTCCCAGCTTGGTAGTAGCACGAGGATGAAAAGCTGATAAATATTCGGTTGCTTCATTACTTTCTATGAAGTGGCAAAATGAGCTTACAAGTACTTTCTGAAGGTGCTTGAAACGGGTACACTTAATGTTGTCAATGTTGTTAATGCCAATAGTTTCGATTGTTGTTACTGTTGTTGTGTTATTGCTTTTATAATACCTTAAGAATAAAATGGGCGTATCTCTTGATAGACTGGTTTGATCTCTAGACCATTTGACTGTGGATGATATGATGATGTGATCCTGTTCTGGACTCCAAAAGACTACATTAGCTGTTCACATACCTGGAGTAAAGACACTAACTTAAGAAAACTTTGAAAATGTTGATGGACTATTAAAAGCTAGGTGATTTCAAAGTCTATGCTACCTACCTGATTCACAAAGTCTCTTCCCTGGTCACAAATTATATGAGCTGGAGCTCCGTGTCGACAGTAAGTCTTGTAAAGGCCTTTTGCCACACTCAAGTACTCTTGTCAGGGAGAGGAATAGCTTCGACCTACTTACTAAAGTAGTCTGTCTGGGTACGCAGGTAGCTGTTCCCCTTCGCAGATGTCCTCCTAGCATCAATTAGGTCAATGCCCACAAGATGCCACACTCTAGCTGTAACTTTCACTGGGTGCAGCACGTTGTAGCTTTTGTTTTCACGGCTATTACGTTGGCACCGGTCACAATTTTTAATCTAACAGAAAGAATAGCATAGTTGAGTTTTTTGTGTACTTGTCTTAATGAAGTTACTAGCATTTACTTTATTTCTTTGCAAAATAAAAAATGGTAACTTATTCTAAAATTGCTCCCTTTGCTGTCAGCTGTCAACACAGATGCGATCAAAAGACTTGACTAGCGGGGAGTTGTTTTGTTGAATATCAGACGAACGAAGGGGTGAAATTCTACAGAAAATGTGGTGTTGCATCGGTGGGGGAAGGAGTGCAATATGGGAACTTTTGCATTTAGCAACTGAGTTCATTGGCCATGGGAGGGGTATTGAGAGGATGACAATTCGAGCGCTAGCCCCTGGTCAGAGCGAATCTTGCCCCGCAAAATTCGCGTGGGCTGAGAAAACATGACCTGAAGCATCCTAGTCTACTTTATAGATCCTCTATGTTCTCTTTAGATCGTCGAGAATACCGCCATCCCCTACAACAAGACATTATTTAACCCCCACTCCTTACCTTAGCAAGACATTATTTTAACTGTCACATGATATCTCAATACATCGTGTCAATGTCACGTAAAGGAGAAGTTTATTTTTTCTTACCATTATAACGGTGTCTTTGTAGTACTGAGACCAGTAATAGCGATCTTTGATCTTCTGGATAGTGTTATCACGTCCAGCGTAACCACCAAAATCTGAACTGTGGCATTCTTGGAAGACTCTCAATTTTTCCTAAACGCTTTCAGCATTTTGACCTTTGTTTAAGTAAAAAAGGTTGGTGGATTCTGCATTAAAGGTGAAATTCTTTGTGAACCTTCGTAAGACTGATTTTTCTTGTTTGTTTGAGGGGATACTCGCCATCTCTGAAATATCGTACTATATTTTCATATTTCATGGAGTCCATTTCGGCACCAAAATTCCCACCAAAAAAGAAGTGAAACCTCGAAAGAGTTTCTGGGCCATGTTATTATTTTACTGGGTTTGCGTGACTGGCAGTAAATTGTGCGGCTGAAGTGACTGAAAACATCACTTCTCACTTCTAACTTTACCTCCAAGGAAGTTATTAATTTGATACAAATGGAACGCGGGGGATACACATACCACTGAAACTTCTCTTGTTAAGGGTTTTTTTTTTCAAACTACATGCGAAGGTGGAAGATTGTTGGCGCTCTCGGGGGGGATACAAATATCATCGAGTCAGCGCAGAGCTATGTGTATCCCCTTCATTTTTGACTGCTTTGTCTTCTCTTGCTAAAGGAAATCTCGTCGACATCATCTAACACAAGCAACAATCAAACAACATGCAAAGATGGAAAATTGTGACGCTCGCAGGGGGGATACACATTTCACTGAACCGGCACAGAGATATGTGTATCCCTTGTTTTTTTTCTTCTCTTGCTGCAGGAAATATCGTCGATATCATCTAACAACACCTAGTAACACAACTAGGTTTAGGACAGGAATTAAACAATTTGAAAAGTGGAATATTGTGGCGCTCGCAGTGGGGATACATGTCACGACAGTTCGAGTTATCCCTTGCTGAATGAAATTTTGTCAATCATACTCATTTAACGTGACTAGTGACATAAAATTATAATCACATTGGATAAGGAGGACTTCAGGAACGAGCGTTTACATCAACATTGCGGCCCACGAAGAAGTAAACTCGCCAGAAACAGCTTTGCGATTATTTTCTCTCGAATCGTTGCTCTTTTGTCGATTATATATATATGTTGCTCATAATCTTGAATCATTAAAATTTTGTTGTCCCCTTGACGATGATTCCCAAAATTCACAAAAACGACAGAAATAAAACCGACACTTGTTTGGAGAGGTGGGGGGTAGGGGATACACATTTCACTGGCAGCCATATTGGAGGGATACACATATCACTAAGGATATGTGTCCGGGGATACACATATCACGAGGATACACATATCACTGTGACACCGGCAAACTGATCGAAAACTGGACTAATGTTCTCCATCATTAGGATATCCAGTATCCAAATCTTGGTTTGTGTAAAGGTTGAGAGTGGGGATTTTAGAGGTTAAAGAGGAGTGCTATATGTTTAAAGAACGATATTCAGTAAGAAAATTCAAGTGACCAGTATTAATTATTAAATTTAGAAAAAACAACCTTTTATCGTGATTTAACATACGTTATCCATAAGTTACGCAAATCTGACTGTTACACTCCTTGGGCAATCATACCACTTTTATTATCACAGGGGCACCAATGTGTGTGTGTTTAACCGATTGTTGTTTTGTATTAAATGTACTGGATTTACCGTTTTCTTCACCTACTGAACGATATATTACTTAGTATGTATCTAAATCAATGTGAATTAAACGTTGAATTACCTGTCCTATGGTATATCGTGACCGTGAATTGGTACAACACAACACGACGATGTTTACGCTTAAATGAAAGCTGCTGACCCAAAATACTGTGCAGAAAGAATTATGGCGAAAAAAAGGGAGTAAATCATTGCAACAACAGAGGAAGATGTCCTGCCGGAAATTTGGATGACCTTCTATGAAAGTATTGCAAATCAAGGTACTCAAACTTGAGCTGTTGGGATGTTCATTGAAACTTCTGGCGAATGTTCAATGTACTTCGACCACAGGTAGGCCAAGCTCACTATGAGAGCCCTACTTAGCTAATTAATTATTCATACAGCAAGAAAATTATAAGACGTTGTATGGAGAAATATTCTTTGCTCACTAAATTAGCAAAATGTACATTGAATATCGCTTTGAAGCTTACCTTTAGCGTCTTCTTGTTTTTCTTTGTATTCTGACTGCATTTCAGACCTCCTAGGCACTGTTTAAGGCCTTTTTTGGAGCGACAGTTTTTCACCCAGATGACTGTTGTTCAGGGCTCTCATAGTGAGCTTGGGCTACCTGTGCTTC
>BOPM01000236.1:322433-334886 GCA_022179025.1 Porites australiensis
TCTTGTGTTAACATCCTCCATATACAGCGAAATTAGGGAGTTTCATGTAGTAGTCGCACGACGTCGATACTAATGAAAATTATGTACAAAAAAATGCATGTGCAAATTTTTTGCTTATCTAAAACCATTGCTTTTTAATTTTGCTGTTCTTGTTGCAGCTGTTCCCATTGTCCCTGATTAAACTCCCTGCTAATCAAGCATTTAAAACAACTCTGCAGCATTGCAACCCTGTGTTGCATTACTGCTAGAAAGTTTTAGCACTTTCTGGAAAGGGTTATTTTTAAATAATAATAATTTATGTTAAAGAATACCTTTATTTTTGTCTCCTTTTCTAGTTCAACTGACACATTACACTCCACAGGATCAAGGGTATTTCTTGCACAACCTTTCTGAGGGCTGTCCAAGTCAGACCCACACATGCGTCTAAAAATTGATGTCTTTCCGACCCCAGTCTTTCCACATAACACAACCTTGTAGGTGTTGACCATTTTAGGGCTCTTACAGCTAAGGGGAACTTACATGTAGTACGGTAGTTTAACAAATTATAGAAATGTGGCAAATACAAAACATTCTCCTCTCAGACAGCATTTTTTGGACAGCACATTATCAAGTCTGGTATCTTCATATATTTTCTGAAAGAAAAATAACAGGATACACTATTGCTCATTGATCGAAATCTTGAAGTCAGATCATGACTTGAAAATCAGGGCTGGACATCACTAAGATTTCAAGTTACCAGGTACATGCAATTAGTAGACCTGTGGGGAATTGAAGAGCTGGGAAATTCTTTTGATTCTATTATTCTCTTGTTTCCTATGAAATTAAAGTAGCTAGGGGCCATGGCCATATAATAATAGCTGGGGAAAATTCCTGGCCTGTGGCCCTTGGTGACAGCCCTGCAATACAAAAAATGTTCAATGGAATATTGCAGGAAAATAGTAAAATCTCCTGTTGGCAAATGAATAATTAAAAATCAATAACTTGTGTATTGTCTCTTTAAAGGTCACATCATATTAAAGAAGAAAGAGAATTTGATCACCCAAAAGCATAAAAGAATTTTTGAGCTCTAGGTGAGAATCAAGCTCATGGCTCTCCAAGTTCTAGTTTGCATGCTCTAACCACTGAGCTACCTAATTAACTGGAACTCTATGGCGAGTGAGCGTCAAATGAAAAATTCACTGTCTCTTAATATAATATTCACAAAGCCATTGGTAAAGTTTTGCCAGATTTTTCATTAAATATCACCAGATTTGCCATCTTTCTAAAAACTTGACACTTTACAAGAAGCGTCTCTTGCATCTTATTGTAATTCTTGCCAATGTGTTGCTCTGGTGAATTTTTTGCCAGATTTGTATTTTCATCATTGCATCCACTTCCAGACTGGACGTAATGAATGGTAAAATCCAATACTAGCATTGCCAAGATGCCAAGAGCTTCTTGCTTACAAAATTGACACTTTGTGGCAGGAATAGCTTGCGTGGCAGATGCAAAAAGGGGAGGGGGGAGGGGGTAGGGGGTAGGGGGTAGGGGGAGAGAGAGAGAAAAGCGTGAAAGAGGAGAAAAGGGAAGGGAGCACCTGCTTTAAGAGCCGGTGTTTTTGTATTCCACCCACCATTTTCTGAACTAATCCAATAATGTCAACTGTCAATATGTGACCAATCACAAGTAGGGCGCCTCTCAGCATGGTCCGAAGTTAATTACTTTGTTTACCGGGAATTGTCAAGTCGAGACGCTTTTTTCAAGTGATATCATAATCAAGTGAAATAAAACATCTTTACTGTTATTGCTCCCGCTGCAAACACGACAAACCTATAGACTACGAGCAGTCTCTCTCTTTGTTTACTGCTCGCAGTCTACGACAAACAATGATCAGTTTAGTGTGAATACACAAGACCTTTGGTCTTACCTCATCAAACAGAATAGTCACAAAGAACACAACAGTCACCAGTAGCCTGAGACACGAATAATGAAAGGAGAAGAAAAAAGAATTGTCAAAAAGCCAAACCCATAGTTTTTACCAAAGCATCAGTTCTCTCTTTGCAAACCATTTAGAAGTTAATTCAAGACAGTATATGTTTTCTGCGGAAAAGGTGGCCTTGTGAATGTCGGTATTGCAGCTAGATGTCTGGAAAGAATCACAATTGCTTTGAATCAGAGCTCGGTGTATGGACAAAACCAGTATACAAGACCTCCTGAGCATCTCTGCCTGCTAAACAAGCTACTACAGTTGGTTCCAGTTTGGGTTTTAACATGAAGTTGCTACATGATTGGAGTAATTTTGATCTTCCAAAACTTATGCCAGTACAACAAATTTCCCTGATGCCTTCATCTTGTTTGTCTCTCACTAATATACACGCCAGGATACAAGCCAATAAGTTACTCGTCATGGCTCATCCAATCAGGAATTTGCGGACGCCAGCGTCCACAGCGATGAACAAAAGGGGGTTCTTATAGAAGGCGTCCCTTACCCTCTTTCCCCGATCCCCCCCTTTTTCCTCCCTATCCCCTACCCCTTTCGATGCCTGCTTTGCAGGCTATGGCAAGAAGTTCAAAATACAGAGACATTACTACAGTGAATACCCTGATAATACCAGCAACAGCTACTTCCCTGGCAAAAATCGCAGGAGTTTTATGTTTCATTGCTATCAGAGACTAACCTAAAGCAGTGGTTTCGCCATGCAGCAAAAATGCAGCATGGGATTTTCGGGAGTTTATCAATTTTTGTATCTAATCTGGGGATTTTTTCGCAAGTCGCTCCAAGTTCAAGGGATTATTTTTGGTTTTAAACTGTGACCCTTCACGCGTCTTGGGGGCTTATCTAAATTTCACGCTATGCCTATTTTCATGGTCCACGCCCTGAAAGTAAGAAAAATTTTTGGAATGCGAGTGAAATATTCTTTCATGCCATGAACACACCGTGAAAAAGTCACGGCTACCATAAAAATTTCATGCCATGAAAAAGTTTATAATCCCTGTGAAAATATTTCATGCCGTGAACAATTTCAGTCACCATGAAATTAAATTTCACGCCGTGAAAATCTTCCATCCTGTGAAAAAGTTACTGTCTCTGGAGAAAATCTGCTCATACAGAGGAAACATTTTACTTTTCCATTTTATTAAAATAAATCACTCTCTGATTATACCTACAATGCAAATTTCAGAGATTTAGTGCTGGTGTGTATAAGTCATTCAAGATCCAATTACCAGTGTTGAAAGCTACATGTTATACATTGTTAACTAATTGCTACCTTTTTCCTTCTGAACATGCAAATACACTTTTTTTTTTTTCGTATTGTAAAACAGTTTTTCTGTCAAAATGAAACATAACATTGTTTTCAAAAGTGTTATGTTTAGATGTCATGAAAGCCTTTATTTGCTCAGATGAATGAAACATGAACTTTTGATTTTTGATTTTCGGCAAAACAAAATGATCACTGAAGATCACCATAGATAATCGACAACTGCATGATTCCATCTTCGTATTCTCTAAATTTACAACCAAAATATCATTTAAATTTTAAAAGAATTTGTAAGCTTTTATCTCTTCCATGAAGTTATGCAAATGCTAGACTTGATCCGTGGCAACAAGATGAAATATGTAATGTATGTTTCAATATTGTGTGATGTCTTTTGGATTTATTTCATATTTACCCTTCTGTTCAGATCGTTGTAACGGCAAAATTTTGAGTATAACATTTAGCAATGAGACAAGGAACTTGAAATGGAGCATGATAAATCAAGTACAGTTTGCACATGTGATGGGGCTACAAAACTGCAGATAAAATCAGTCACTTCACTGCAATGCGCGTCGACACAGACGGCAATTATCCCGGTTTTAGGAATGGCAGTTATAGTTAGTCTTTCCGCAGAGAATTTTGTTACTAACGTTTCTTGAGTGAAAACCTTGCCACATTTGGTAAAAAACTAAGCGTCTCTGACATCGACATTAGGAAAATTTGCACATTGTGGAGAACAAAAAAAGAGCCAAAAGTCACCGACTGTTGCAGTTACAGATAATGCAAACAAATTGATACGAAACACACCCAGTTCCGATCGTGCACATCTGATAAAATACTTGCCATGAACACATAAAAATATCGATGACAAATTACCAATTTTGTGAGTAGTTTGATTGTAATTTGTGGCTTTACAGGCCTAAACATGGAATAGTCTGAATACGTTTTTTTATTTTTTTCATGAGCTATTTAAAAAAGCTAGAATATTCTGAGAGAAATATAATTTTTTTGTGTGGATTAACTTCCCCAAATTTCGCTTGACATGACCAGGTATTCTTGTTTTTTCCAGTTAGAAAAGCGGCGGAAGGGGAGAGAAAAAACAAAACAAAAAAAACAGGTTAGATTTCATTCACCCTCGATATGTTTCACGGAGTGAACATGTGTTCACTCTTAATTTCACGGCATGAAAGTTTACACCCGTTAAAAAATCACGGCGTGGAAGTCTTCACTGATCTTTCCCAACATGATTAGTTTCATGCCAAGAGTGAAAAATTCTCGCACAGAGTGAACGGGCGTGGAATTTGAAATTCACGCCCTGAAAACTCTAATTCTTGCACCGTGACCACGAAAAAAATTCACCGTTTTTAGTGAAATCCATAAGCCCCCTTTTCGCTGATGACCCCACTGGATACCCCATGGTACCCCTCCTCCGACCCATCCTGGGACGGTAACACACCCTTTCATAAATTAATCAGCATAAAAACAAAAAACAATGCAAAACGAAGAAACAAAGAAAAAGCAAACAAATAACCAAGTTTGGTTGGGAGTGTTCTGCGTGTTCTTTTTTTTGTTTGTTCGATGCACTCTGAATGCCGTCAATTAAGCTAATTAGCTCATTTAAGTATTAAATAAGCTCATAATTAAAGCTAATTGACTTGTTAAAGCATTGCTTAAACTACGCAAGGCAATAATGATTTAACTGCGCTTAAGTAAGTACACAATATTGGTTTAGATGCTAAATTTCTGTCAAACAAACCAATGTAAAAAGCAGAAAGAAATGCGTACCGTGAGCAGAAGCACGACTGCATGTATTCAATTACCCTCGTGATCCCTGCAATAAATTTTCACAGTCCACACGGTAGTCCACCAAACAACAAATCGCTCGTGAAGATGCACATCGCAGTGGGAAGAAGAAAATAGCCTAAATTCTGGTACGCTTTCTCAGTTCAACTCGAGCTACAGCTTTGTGGCCTCGCAGCCTCGCACGCTCTCGATCAAGGACTGGAACTAATGTTGGCGTATTTGCGCTCAATATGGCGGATGGAGGGAGTCAGTCATAAGACTTTCATGGCCATTGTTTCTTCACTGATGTGTTGGTGATTTTCAGTTGGAAAGATTGGCAGTATGGCTGAAGGAGTGAACAGGACATTGCCTGTGTACAAAGTTGCCTTGAGCGGGAGAAGTGATGTCGGTAAAACCTCTATTTTTCGTCGAATTCGGGGCGATGGCTTTCTTGACGATACTACGAAGTTCCGACATCTACCTGACGACACGATCAAAGTTAGGGTTCGAGACAAAACCGTCAAGGTAAGAAATTGGAGAAAAATACTGCGTAACTTATCACTACGTCAGAAAAATTCATTATGATTGATTTAAAACAACTACAGTGTTATGATATTTGAAACATTATATCAATTAGTTCGAGATAATAGTATAATACTTAATAAGTTATAAGCTTACAAATAGTCTGCAAATATTGAAACGACCTTTCGCTCACGTCTTTTCGTGCGGACTGTACTGCAATGTTTGATGTTTTATGCCAAGCCTCGAACAGGAAAAGGATTTGTACGAAAAAACTGGATTACAAGGGGGTATGGTTTCGGCCCAAAATTGGGGGGGGGGGGGGGGGGGGGGGGGGGGGGGGAGGTGACCCCAGGGAGCCCCCGTCATTCGCATAAGAACGTTTACAAATCCCCCCTACCCAAAACCAAGATTTTTTAACAAAAAGCTACTAACGCCCTTCCCCTGGGGGCAAAGAAGTGTGCTCTACCAAGTCAAAAGGTGCAATATTTCAAAAGAGTTCTACAGTAGGAATCGTAGTTTTCTTCCAAAAAATATTGTTGCTATGTAAACGAAGGAGCTAATAATCTAAATAGGCATAATTTTAAGTGAAATATTGAGAAAGGAATGATGTTAACCGCTTCTAGAGGGTTTTCTGCAAAGGTTTTCTAACAAATTCCCCACCGCCGGAACCATTAAGATGACAAATACCTGACAAATGCCTGGCAGGGGGATGGGCATGCTTGGAATTGACTGAGCCATAATTCTTTCCACATTCAGCATGTGCATCTTTTTCATGGGTCATTGCTCCTATATTCACTGTTTTGTTGGAGCATTTGAGAGCCTTTGGAATTAGCCCAGTAGGCTTTCTGGAATGAATGATTTTATTGAACATGTGAACAAACCTCTTTCCAAGACTTAAGACATTTTGTTTTTTTTAGTAGGATATTTACTTTCAATAAATGGTTTGATGAATAGAACAATTTTTGAATAGTCATTTGTTGGATTTGACGCCTTTTAAAGCACTAGTCGGGGGGAAGGGGAGCTTGAATTGGGTGGTTTTGGAATTGACTGGGACATCATTGACCATAATTATGTAAGGTAAAATTAGTTTACAGTAATAAGAGCCTGTTGCTTTTGAGTAGGAGCTAACTCTTTGGTACTCTTTTGATTGTGAGATGAGGTCTGTGAGTCAGGTAAAAAACCTTGCACCCCTGCACCCTTAAAGCCCATGCAGAGAGTGCAAGGCAATAGTGGGTCCCAGTCCTAGTTTCATTGTTTTAAAGAGGACATTGTTTTCTATAAAATCGTTATACCATTGCCCTAGGGCAGGGATTTGCATTGTTATTGGTTGTTTCAATGCAAAGCTGTTCTGCTACATGTCATTTTGCTCCATAATGAATTCAATTCACTGCAAAGTTGCTTTGCTGCAATTCCTCCTCAATAATGTGAAATGACAGGTTTTAAAATTCAAACTAGCGACATGTTTACGTGCATGTACATACCTCCCCTAGCTAAGAGGGCCCCATTACTGTCAAGCCAGGTCAAGCGTACCCCCCAAGATTTCATTAATGAATTATTCAAAAATTGAATCTGTTAGTCAGTGGTTGTAGATTTCAGCTTCATCTCTGCATTCCCAGTGCAGGTGTAATGAGCAGTGAATTCACAAGCGAGATAGTTGTGAAATTTTTGTTGTCTTGAATTTGATGTAAATGTCTTCAAAGCAATAGACCTTTTCACTGATACAGCAGCCATATTGAATTAATTCGATTTAAGGAGTATTACAGGATGCCCAGGGGGCATGAACACATTTTGTTTGTATTTTCAAACGCTTTTCAGGACATTTTTTCTTGAAGTTTTCTTAGAATAAGATCGTAATGGGAAAAAAGATCCTTGTGCCTTGTTTGGATGTAATAACGATCGCCTTTTTCCCGAGAAATATACTGTGAAAGACCATCTTTCTAATACTAAACTAGAAAAAGGCAATCATTATTACATCCAAACACGGCACAAGGATCTTTTTCCCCATTACAATCTTCTTCTAAGAAAACTTTAACAAAAAATGTCCCGAAAAGCCCTCGAAAATACAAACGAAATGTGCTCATGCCCCGTGGGCATCCTATAATACTCCTTAAATCGAATTAATTCAATATGGCCACCATATGGGTAAAAAGATCTATTATTTTATCCATTCAAAGATTCATCAATCTGACTGAACACAGAGAAGTTATTCTAAAAAAGTCACTGCTCATCACAAATGCGGGAATGCAGATTTGAATCTGACACTGGTTGCAGCAATGACTAATGGATTCAAATTTCAAATGATCTTTTCATTGATATAATTTAGGGGGTTATGCTTGACCTGACTTGATTGTAATTAAGGTGAATTGTATGATATGATTGTGTGAATTTTGGTTTGTCTAGATACTTTTTGTTGACACAGCTGGGATGGAAAGATATGGGCGTTTGACTCGCCAACACTACCATGGAAGCCACGTTGTTCTCTTGGTTTATGACTGTGATGACAGTGACTCACTTAAGGAGCTGAAGGACTTCTACAAAGACGCAAGAGATAATACGAATGGAGCTGCCATGGTGTTGGTTCGAAATAAAATAGACAAAGATTTTCAGAGTGTGGACATTGCAGAAACTACGAACTTGATATGCAACCATCATACAAAAGATATTTGCAAGTTTAAGTTCAAAGCAGAAACATCGGCAAAGCACAACACTGGCATTGAGAAACTCGTGAATGACATAGCCGAATACTTGATTAAAAACGTTGAACCCAGCAATAGAAGAAATGTTTTCCAAGATAGGATAAGACTGGAGGAGCCGAGACAACAGACCCCTCCTACTGAGACAAGTTCAAGTGGCTGCCCTTGTTAGATAGCTACACAGTCAATTCTCTTTTAATGGGCACCCCTATAAGACAGACACCTCACCAGAACAAAAACACTTTACTCCTTTTAACTTTTTATAAGAGGGATATCTCGCTAAGATCGACACATACATGTAGTGCCAGTGCCACAGGTGTCCTTATCAGAGAGAGTTGCCTGTATCATTATGATATTATTTTATTTCTTACTGCAGTGGATACGCTCATGGACGAACACCCCCAGGACACAAAAAGGTGTCTGTTACTGGAACTGGCCACTTACGGGAATGTAAAAATACAGAATTTGTATAGGGGTTAAGAAAAACAGGGTTTTGTGAAGGCGGCCATTACTAGAGCTGTCTGCTTACAAGGGTGTCCATTGGGAGAGCTTTGACTCTATGTCATTGAAGTGCTGCAAAAATTTATGACTGGTCCAGAGGAAACAGTGGATTTATGTTTCCAAAGAATGTCTCAGATTCTAAGGAAGTAGCCAGTTTCCTGAGAGGCCAGTTGTTGAGTGATGTGTTTTGTAGCCAAATTGAAGAAAAACATCTACACCGTCAAGACTTGACAAAAAGTAAATTCAGTGGGCAGTCAACATTCATGGGTAACAGCATAGGTACTGTTACCCTCTGACCTCGTACATTTTGCAATGTAATGTATGCTCAGAGACTTTTTGCAGGAAACAGCTCTTAGTTAGATGTCATGTGACCTTTAAGTAACCAATAAGAGTGAATACTGATGGGCATAAATATTCCTGTTGTAGTTTTATAGCAAATATGTGATGATGTTGTTATAGACTCCAAGTTGACCCTTGCAAAAATATATTGAAAATGACGAAATGATCGTCGCAGTGAACGCGATTTATGCAATTGCGTAAAGAAGCCTGAAAAAAATAAAAAATAATAATTCAGGACTTCAACGGGGTTTGAACCCGTGACCTCACGATTACCGGTGCGATGCTCTACCAACTGAGCTATGAAGCCACAGACATTGGGAGCAGGTCAATTGTGGGTTCATATGTTCCCGTCCCGCTGAAGTCCCGAATTTTTTTCAGGCTTCTTTACACAATTGCATAAATTGCGTTCACTGCGACGATCATTTTCATTTCATTTCTGCAGTTCATAATTGATTTATTTCATATATCAGAAACAAAAATAATATTGTTATCATTATTATATGTTAAGGGTTTAAATGGTGGATATTATTGAAAAGGAACATTTTGTGGTCAGTGACTGTATATACCATATCCAAGAACAATAGTATAATTTTTGGGAAAAAAAAAGTCTTCCAGAAAGACCAAATTGGGAATATAGTTACATCTTATAGAAAACACTTACCCTGGTATAAAACATATTAAGTGATATCACTTTCTCCTTATTTATTATTGCTTTTATATTAGTGTGGCTGTTACCCATCAAACCAAATTCAGGTTAAAATTTTTTAACCTATGTTGAATCTCAATTTCCAATCAACCTAGGTTAAAAAATTTTAACGTGAATTTAATTTTGACCTGTAACATAACCACTGAGCAAGCCTTCTAGCTTTTGGGCTGAACTCCTCAATTCTCCTCCTTTTTTATCCTAATACTTTAAGCAAAGTACCAAGTTTTCTGAGAAAATCCACTTTTGAGTATAATACAACCTAAAAAATGCCATAAAATGCCAAATCAGGTGAAAATATTGGCGAAAGATGACTTTTAGGTTTTTTATCAACCCATTCCCGCCTTGAAATGCTGGTGCAGATCCACGTCCCTTCTAGCACTTGTGACATCATCAGTTTTAACGGTCAAGGACAACCTGAATTGGTTCTTATGAGGCGTGTGGATCAGGCTGGGTTTATTAGGTTACCTCATTTCATAAGCTGTTGGCTATGTGTCCTAGTAAACTTCTTGTTTTCATGCACTACAATATTTCTGTCTAGTCTAGGTTTTATGGCAGCCTAGTGAAGTCGCCTTTCAACTTTGAAATATTATTATAAGGTGCTATGGACATTACGAAAAGCAAAATAAAGATGAAATTTTATTACTTTGTTAGATGAAGTGCACATGAAAGTTTGATTTTATACTACATTTTTGTATTTACAATAAAAGTTATTACTTCAATCAATAAACTGTTTAAAGGTAATTCCTCACACCATACAACAAAACAGTAGTTACAAAACATTATCAGCAGGGAAGAGAATTCTTTAACTCTTCTCTGTTTTTTCTCCTGTTGGCAGTTGTTGCTGCACATCTTGTTTGTCTTCCCTGTGTGCTGGGAAATTTTCCCACGGGGTTTGAAAGTCAAACCTACGAAATTCTTGAGCCATTTCAATTGGTTCACAGACAACCCGCTTGAGCTCGTCATCATACCTCACCTACAGTAACAAAATTAATGTAAGTTTTCAGTATTGAGGAAAACTATTTTATTAAACTTATTTGGTTTCAAAGAACTGACTGCCTATGCTTGCTTAGCCTCCCACGCAAACCTTCTTAGGGGTTCGTCACGCGTTCCTAGCCTCCCACCCAAACGTTCTTAGGGGTTCGTCACACATTCCCACCCCACGAACGTCGTTCGTGTGAGAGGAATGATTGCGTGACGAACTGGTAAGAACGTCTGCATGGGAGGCTAATGCTTGCTCTACTCAGTGTTGAAACCAGGTAGCATGGCTCACCTCCTTCCCTTTTTCTGTAATGATGAGCATGAGTAAGATGAGAACGACTATGAGGACAAAATTTTCTTAATACTACTTGTGCTCACACATGAACCAGCATCATTTTGGCAGGAAAATGCCATGGCCATCATTATTCTACCACAAGTTTTAGTGAGAATCTTGTAGTGGCAGAAACAAGCTTTCAAATTTTTAGAAGTTTTATCATTTTGCGATCAGGCGAGGGCTCAACATCCTTCAATAACGATAACAGTGCTGACTTTTTCAATGGAAAAAAAGAGTACAATGAAGCTTTCCAGGGTGTCTGTTTTTTTAAGAATACATGAGAAAAAGTTAAGGTTAACTTCTATTCATAGCAATTACCTCAACATAACCAGTTAGTGGAAAATCTTTCCTAAACGGGTGGCCTTCAAACCCATAATCTGTCAAGATTCGTCGCAAATCTGGATGGTCAGCGAAAAATACACCAAACATGTCCCAGATCTACAAGAGAGAAAAGGCACACAATACAATAGTGAGTTCTTAGACTACTATAGTGAAATCTAAGACAGTAATCTTAGGTTGTCCTCATCTTTTAGGACTTGTTTAGTTGAAAACCATTGAAATCAAAACAACAAGTGATCATCTCACGGAGGGCCCATAGGACACAAAAATCTGCAACCTAGGAACTACTTTTACATTTTTTATTCGTTTGAGCTCAAACTTTGCAGGATGGTAGAACACTGTATTCCAAAAAATCCTATGTTTTTAGGTTTTCGATTTTAACGGTTTTTGGCCAGAAAATGATGTCACAAGATTGACAGCAAAATTAAAATTTCAAGATATGGCAAAACAAATAAATAATTTTTAAAAAGCAGGACATTATAGAATAGAGTGTAAAAAAATGTTATCAAAAACTCGGCTGCACTTTGTGGATCTACCAGCCTCAATCACAGGCACCTCCTCCCCCACAGTTATCTCTGTTGATGAGATAAAATGCTTTCTGATGCTAATCGATTTGCTGCTTGCTTTAAATATGCAAATATGTATTAGCTAGCTTTTCTGTGCTTGACCTGCCAACCATGTGGTGTCACATTAATTTTAATGCATATTCAACTGAGCATCAGGGTTTGCAAATTTTATTGATGAGTGGAGTCAGTGTGACTCCTGCTTCACAAATTTTGGAGTCATTTTGGAATACTTGGAGTCAAGTATCAGACTTTCCAGCACATAGTCCCGGCATGTATACACTATCATGAGGGATACACGAAGTAGCTGTGGCGGTCCGCTGACCTGGAAAGCTCAAATCCATGATGGCGGTCATCGAGTAAACTACCCTCTTCCTGTTTTGTCGTGCAGTATAATTCTTTAATTTTGATGATTTAATTAAGGTTTACAACGTTGCGAAAAAGGTAACGACAAAACTGT
>BOPM01000236.1:334896-346167 GCA_022179025.1 Porites australiensis
TCATTTTTAGGGGGACAGAAATTTGTACACCCTTCTGCTAAGAAGACAAACCCCTTTGGATCAGCAGAAGGGTGTACAAATTTCTGTCCCCCTAAAAATGAAAATGTCCCCCAAAATTTTAGCCAAGGGGACAAATTGTCCCCCAGTGATCAAATCCTATCTCTCAAACCCTGCCTGAGCATTGAGCAGTTGCACTAAGCTGGACAAAATATATGCAAAATTATGATAAAAAATCTCACAGAAAACAAGACAGTGAAGATTTTGCCGTTGGGACATTCTATTACAGAAAAAATTATTTTTCAACACCAAAAATTTGTTTAAAGTTACACAGAGCTCTTGGAAACTGTCCGGATCCCTTCATCAGTGATGAGGTTTGCTGTTACTTGCAGCTTCTGCACCAGTGTAAAAAATATTGGCCAGGAAAACCACCTGCTTTCACGCTCAATATACAAGGTCATGAACATTCATACTCGGCGACTGGGAATGAACTGTGATCAGGGCCACCACTTTCCCCAATTTATGGAACAATTTTGCAGCCTCATCAAAATGAGGCTGCGAATAACAGCAAACATCATCACTAATGAAGGGATCGGGATTGGTTCCAAAAGCTCTGCATAGCTTTCAATGAATCATTGGTGCTGAAGAATATTTTTTTCTGTCCAAGAAAAATATTCTTTATGGCAATGATACATAGTTAGTAATCTCAAATTAGTAAAATATTAAACAAATATGATTAGTTATCATTATATATTTTTACCTTGAGTATTTGTAAATGCTTTGTTTCAGTAGGGCATTAAATGGTGGCTTTTTTTTCTTTTTTTTTTTTTTGCAGATAAGACATAAACAAATGATTTATTCAGGCCAACACTATCTACCTTGCTCAGCACTAGTCAAATGCCAATTTTTAAAATTAAACATAACTATTTCTAACAATTTATTACCTCTCTTTCATACCAGTCTGCTGCCTTAAACACTGGGAAGGCAGAATCAATTGGCGTGAGTTCATCAGTGTAGGTTTTCACTCGGATCCTTGAATTGTACCTCAAAGATAGCAAATTGTACACTAGCTATAACAGAAAAAAAGAAAGGTTAATGCTGCAATAGAAGAACGTTTCAAGAATTTACGAAATTAACCTCCCCCTCCACCCTTCCCAGTCAGGCTTTGCACCTTAGAGATGTCTAGCTTAAAAAGAAAACAGTTACAACAGTTACAGACATCTAATTTCCATTTATCATTTATACAATGCCAAAATCTATGACAGTCCGACTTCTACAACCGGGGCCACCTAGACAAAGTTGACCAATCAGATTACAGGAAAATAACAATACATTCAGAGAACATTGTTAACCATAATTACCATGAAACAAGATAAACAACATTGATTGAAATCAACCAATTACAACCTACAGAGGTGACCTTTTGAACCCCTTGAAGAAAGCCTGTGTTTCCTGAGAGGTCTATTAGAGTGAATGACGGAGGCAACATTTTGATAAACTTTAGTTATATTTTTGTCTTGAAGTCCCATGTTATTGCACAGCATGGCAATTGTAGCAAAGAAATTGCTGGTACATGAAGAAATAACGGCTTGGGTGTTCTATGTTAGCTTTCAAATAGAAAAACATTGTCTGGTGAAACACTTTGCTTTCTTGACAAAACGCTTTGCTAACAATATTTAAATGTTGTGCTTTAAGTAAGTTAGTTATTAGTTTTTTACAAGCTACTGATAGTTGTCAATCATTAATATCACAAAATGAAATCAACAACATGGATCAAAATCAACCAATTACAACCTACAGACATGACATTTTGAACCTTCCGAAGAAAACCTGTGTTTCCTGAGAGGTCCGTTAGAGTGTTGACAGAGGTGAAAAATGTAAACGTTAGTCATATTTTTGACTTGAGATCACTTGTTGTTGTAAAATGGGGCAATGGCAGTAAAGAAATTGCTGGTAGATGACAAAATAACAGCTTGTGCCAAACAAATATACATGTAAATTTTGTTTCTCTTGGGCATTAAATGTAAAGTTTGGAATAGAAAAACATTTTCTGGTGAAACAATTTTGTTTTCTTGAAAAACGCTTGCTATCAATAGTTAACTTTTGTACTTAAAGTAACCTCTTGTTTTCTTACAGGCTGCTGATGGGTCCACAACCAACTTTCTCAGAATGTGTTGTTATTTTCCTGTAATCCGATTCATCAGCTTTGTCTAGGTGGCCCCACTTACAGTAGTCACACTGTAAATTGTATGTACATCCTTCCCAATTACTTTTGTCTAGGATGGTAGGTTTCTCTGCAATTGAGAAACACTAAATCTTTATATTATCTTGCTATGTACCTCAAATCTACATGGTTTTTCGGGCTTATCAACAGCAGTCAGGTCTGCAAGAGACTTGTACTGTGCATTAGTATGGTCTCTCAGGAATGTAAGCACTGGAATAACCCCTTCAGGAGCAATCAGCAATTCCAGTTCTTTGGTTTGTGTCATTAGGACCTGCTGGATGTACTTTGGCAGCATGTTAGCTACATACTGTCCAAACTCAGACAGCTGAGTTACAGCTGCATCCTCTGAAAGAAAGAAAGGAAGAAAATCAGAGATTTCTGTAGATGTCAATGTTTTCATGGGTGTTCATGTTATTGGTGAACTATGACTGTTTTACGAACATGTGCAGAGTAAGTTTGTATTATTCAGTGAACTGTGGGGACCAGTTTAATCAGGGAGATGGGTTTGACAAAGCCATGTTTGGAGACCAAAGATTTAATATAAACGTATACAGTAAATATAAATTCTGGCAACTTTTTTGCTCTACGTTTTAATACAACTGCCTATGGCCTGAGATATGTGGGTCTGGTGATCTGTCCTGCAAATCAATTTATGCCTTGGAGGTAGGAGGCAGACCTCCAAGATTACAGAGGGTTGTAATTATTGCTATCTATGTTCTAGCTAACTGACCTCTTGAGACAGTACGGGCCTTTTAATTTAATCATATATATAGTGTCTCAAAACTTGTAAGCAGTAATTAATTTTATATTCTGTAAATACATTAATTTGTTATTTTAGTCATTCCAAGTAGTTAGGTTGGAAGAATTTTAGATGATGTCACCTATTAGCAGGCCTTCAACAGGTCAACTTGAGGATTTCATGACATTTAAATAAAGTTCATTATCATCATTATTCATTTATACCAGCCAACTCACATGCATTATGCATGTGTCACTCCTGTGGATTGAAAACTTCAATCACATGCACACAGGACAATTTTACACACATAACAAACAGTTTCCAGAAAGAAAATTTTGAATAGATTATCTCATCAAGATATGTGACCCTTCACGCGACTTGGGGGCTTATCTAAATTTCACGCTATGCCTATTTTCACGATCCAGGCGTGAAAGTAAAAAGAATTTTTGGAATGTGAGTGAAATTTCTCTTTCACACCGTGAACACGCTGTGAAAAATTCACGGCTACCGTGAAAATTTCACGCAGTGAAAAACTTTATAATCGCTGTGAAAATATTTCATGCTGTGAAAAATTTCAGTCACCGTGAAATTTAATTTCACGCCGTGAAAATCTTCCAACAGTCAAAATGAAATGTAACATTGTTTTCAAAAGTGTATTGTTTAGATGGCATGCAAGCCTTTATTTGTCCACATGAATGTAACATGTACTGGTCAGTACTTTTTGATTTTTGATTTTCGGCAAAACACATGAAATCGCTTAAAAAGTGAGTCACCGAAGATTCTCTAAATTTACAACCAAACGAAGCTTTTATCTCTTCCACGAAGTTACGCAAATGCTAGACTCCGTGGCGACAAGATGAAATATGTAACGCATGTTTTGATATTGCGTGATGTCTTTTGGATTTATTTCATTTTTACCCTTCTGTTCAGATCGTTGTAACAGCGAAATTTCAAGTATAACATTTAGCAAAGAGACAAGGAACTTGAAATGGAGCATGAGAAATCAAGTAGAGTTTGCACGTGTGATGGGGCTACAAAACTGTAGATAAGATCAGGCACTTCACTGCAATGCGCGTTGACACAGACGACAATTATCCCGGTTTTAGGAATGGCAGTAATAGTTAGTCTTTCCACAAAGAATTTTGTTAGGTTTCTTGAGTGAAAACCTTGCCATGTTTGGTAAATAACTAAGCGTCTCTGACATCGACATTGGGAAAATTGGCACGTTGTGGAGAAGAAAAAAAAGAGCCAAAAGTCACCGACTGTTGCAGTTACAGACAATGTAAACAAATTGACATGAAACACACGCAGTTCTGATCGTGCATATCTAACACATAAAAATATCGACAAGAAATTGTGACTAGTTTGATTGTGATTTGTGGCTTTACAGGCCTGAACGCGGAATAGTCTGAATATGTTTTTTTTATTTTTTTCATGAGCTATTTAAAATGGCTTGAATATGCTGAAAGAAATATTATTTTTTGCGTGGGATCAACTTCCACAAATGTACTTTGACGTGACCAGGTATTCTCGTTTTTTTTTCTAATTTGAAAAGGGGCGAGAAAAAACAGGTTAGATTTCATTCACCCTCGCATGTTTCACGGCGTGAAAATGTGTTCTCTCTTAATTTCACGGCGTGAAAGTTTACACCGGTTAAATAATCACGGCATGGAAGTCTTCGCTGATCTGTCGCAACATGATTAGTTTCACGCCAAGAGTGAAAAATTCTTGCATGGAGTGAACGGGCGTGGAATTTGAAATTCACGCCGTGAAAACTCTAATTCACGCACTGTGACCGTGAAAAAAATTCACGGTTTTTAGTGAAATCCATAAGCCCCCTTTTCGCATGAAGGGTCACATACGCACAATTCCAGTTATAAAGGCTTGATCTCAGTAAGACCTCATGATACCTCAGTTAAGTAATCTCACCAAGATTATTATGTATGTACAAGGCTGTGCTCTAAGGAAAATTGAAGGGAGCCCAGCACTCTGAACCTGTAAAATTTAGGGTGCCCAGCATATGATTTGTATGAAAAATCTGAGATTTTCTAGTTGCCCGAGGGCAAAAGTTGGCCGCCAGGGGAAACCAGGCTCTGCTAGAGCAAAGCCCTGTATGAACTCGGCAAGATGGTGCATAGCCTGTGAGCAAGCTCTATGGGGCGCACTGGTGGTGGGGTAACAGTAGGCACCCCTGGTACCCCTGGGAGAGCTTGCTTGCAGGATAGATGGTGCCAAGATTTCGCACTTTGCACTAATACATTTTGGCAACCCTCTGAAATCTGAAGTCATCGGATTTTTTGTGGAAATTCTGGAAATGTGGATACAAAAATTGTGCTCATGTGACTAGGCAAAAGTTGGGAGCTATATCGTATCGGTTTTCCAATGTCACACTAGATAATAAAAGTGAAGTGATGTGCAGCCGTATTATGTAATTATTAATCAATGTACACATGTTGTATTGTACTGTCAGTTTTTACAAAAAGCAAACGGTGATTACCTTTGACTGCAACATCAGTCGAATATCTTCTTGATTTTTGCAAGAAAGCTGCAGGAGCAAATGAAGACTTGCAGCAACTGTGATGATCTAAAATAAGAAGTAAGCTTAAGTTAAGCGTAATTGCAGTCCATAGTATATTTCGCTTTTAGAAGCTGACTCTTACTAGACTTCATTTCACGTTTAAGCTAACATTACACCACTAGAGCAAAGTAAGATTTATCGAATCGTAGAAATTATCACCTACTTCTAAGAAACACCCGTGGCCCTGTTATTGCTCCTAACTTCAGAAGAGAACGAAGCCCGGAGGTCGCCATTTTGAAATTACTTGCAAGGCTCTCGCGGCTGCTCAGAGTGGGATGCCGCTACCTGCGTGCAGGCGCCGAACAAGTGAGCCTCGAACCCCGCCTAGCCATGATTTCACTCACATCAAAGACGCTGTATATTACCTTGTCAGTTTTAGAAGTTTTGTCTGGCGCGTCACCGAAGGTTTTATTCAGCTAGATGCATGATAAACACGTGTGTCAATGGCTGTACTATTCTGAGAGACCGCTTAATACAAACACCCCCACCCTCCAATAAAAGAGAAGACCTAAATAAGACGCGAACTGTACCATTTTTACGACCATAAAAGTACAAACGTAAATTCAAATTAGGACGTAAACAGCTCGTATTATAGGCTTGTGTCCTGATTCGTCACCGTCCTCTTTCGCGGGGTGGAATAAGCGCACATGAAAGCAAGGGAAAAAAGTTTTGCAAGTTCCACGTACTCAAGGGATTTGTACAGTAGGCTTGCTAAAAGGGGAAATTTTCTAATCATTTAAATCCTTGTCAGGATGAGAAGTGATGGATGGACATCATTTCATCACTCCCCTGGATAAACCCTCTATTGCTTCCATCCCTGATTCTTGGTAAATCTGCAATGAAAATATTCCCGGGCTAAGCTCAGGGTAACTCATGAACCGAATTTGTGGCTACATTCTTGCCGCAGAATAGTAAAACTTCTTTGAGGTACTAAACTCCATTGGTTTATTCTTTTTCTCGCTTAGAGACAAGTTATCCAAGTGTCACATTCTGTTGGAGATGGTGCTCCGACAGTAAAAAATAAGGAACTCGAAAAAAAACTACGAGTCATGATTTATTAGTATGAATTATCATAATTTATTTACAACAGTGATTTATAACGTTTGTTGATACACACTGAAAATATTGCGACGGTAATGTGAGTGTCTACTTTTTTTCAATGAGAGATGTGTTTGGTAGTCTCTCCATCTACTTAAGTGGAGAGATTCTTAAAAATATATATCCTAAACTTAATATAATAACACTAGAGCTATAAACTTGTGTTAGGTCTTAGTTAAGTCGTGTCTTATTTCGGACAAAACGCTCGCGTTTTACATAAGAAGACGCATCTCATTTTTCCATGCCGGTAAATATGGCCTAGTCTACTACACCGCCGTTTTTAGGGTCGTCACGCAACGCTCCTCCCCAGAAGAGCATTGCGTGACGACTCTAAAATGAGTATTACGCACTTGCTATGTTGGCTTTTTCCTTAGATCTACTCGAGTTCATTCAGAGCGGACGTAGTCTGAAGACAATGGACAAAGATAGCGAGGGATCACTAGAAACCAAGGCGGGGTCACAGTTTCAGTGACGAAATCTAAGCTGACATGATAGTACGAAGTTGTTCATAATAACCTCAAGCAAAAAAAGCATTCAAGGGTCGTAAAGGAACTAACCGGTTCCCGCGTCAAAGTCGTTAATTATCGCATCTCTGGGAACTGGTCATTATTTTTATGCCTGGGGTGGGTCGCTTTCTTCTTTCAAATAGATATATGGCAACAGGAACGTTTTACGACTAAACTTTGTGTTATTATCTTATGATAAAAATCTCGAATTTACTTCCCTTATTGGGTATGGCTTTTTCATAATTCAAACTAATTAATTTAGATACATACACGCCTAAGAATCAAAAGTAGCGCACATTGAATAAATCAACTTAGTTACGGAATTTTTTTTTTTGTCACTTGAAAATGTTATGATGGCGACCAAGAGTTCGAGAGGATATATTTGTCCTCTCTTGTGGCCGGGCTCAAAATGTTTTGACAATTTTTTTTTTTCACTGAGGTATTTCAGTATTCTAAAATGTTTTTTCATTGTCGAAGAAAGGGGAAAAGATTTAAAAATCTTAATTTTTTAGTTTAGAAACTAACATAAACTTATCGCCAAATCAGTGTGAATTTCACTGAGATGTGAATCTTCGAGAAGATACTTCATGTACACAGAAGAAATTCAGAAGTCTTTTTTATTTTCGGTACCACTTCAATGAAACTGTCAAATGTTCTCATTGTTTTAGCCCCGTTCATGAGCATTCTGATTCTCACATAAAACGGGGAAAAACACCAAAAACTGCCACTGACATTTCATCAACTAAGTTCAAGCCCCTTTCACTAACCCAAAACAAAACACGAAAAGAATCTGTTTCCTTTTTCTTTAATTATAATAAAGAAGACAAAAAAAGGTCTACAGTCTTAGTATTACAGTCTTTATATCACTGGGAGTTTGACTCCGCAAAATTAATACTTAAAAGTAAGAGGAGATAACATAGCATCCTCTTTAGCTTATTCTAGGAACGCGGCATTTTTGGAAAAGACATGAAATGTTTACTATAATTTGTCTCTTTCACACGTTTTCTGAACAAAAATGCTACAAATGAATATTTATGTTGGCGGCCGTTTTCTTATACTACATTTACCCGGAGCGACAAATCAGGCGATTGAACAAGTCCCGGAGTTTAGCTCGATAGTACGGATGCATGATTGCGTATAACAGTGGATTCACAGCCGAGCCAATGACACCTATACCCGAGGAACAGCCGTGTAGGTTAAAATGAAGCTCTGTGTAATTACCGAACACGCCACCTAGCTGTACGAGAAGAAATGGCGTCCAGAACGCGGTGTACACGATAGCAACCCAAAAGCATAGCTTCGTGACGTGTCGCTCGTCGGCTGAGCCGTTGACTCCTTCGATGTTGGTACCAAGGGTGCGGAATATGTGCAGATACAGAACAGCAGTTACAGCGATAGACAGGCCATACAGTGTCGCAGAATACCCGAGGAAGATTTTTGCGTACCGATCCAAGCTCTGATTGATGAGAAGACAGCGATAAAGTTTAGGCGTAGGATCACCGCTCCCAAATTCGCGTCGTGCCATCAAGATCATTAATCCACCAGCGAAAGTGCTCAGGAACCAAAAGAAAAACACCACCAGGCGCGTTTGCGCCAGATTGAGCCTCGGTTGCTGCGGTCGTAACATAGCATCTTTGCGATGGTACGCCAAGAGTGGGAACAAAAAGTACATCATAGAAATACTAACCATCGACAGAAATAGGCTTATCTCGCAAACGGGCGTGTAGCTGATCAACTCGGCTTTTGCGTACACCCGGTAGATGAAGAGTATTGGCGTAAAAAGCAGGCACATGATGAGATCAGCGATCGCTAAGTTTGTTATTAGGAAGTGAAAAGTTCGATGAATCGTCTGGTCTGTTGCATACGAATAGATCACCATTCCATTGCCGAGCGAACCAAGAACGATAGTCAGGATATAGAGAGGAGACACAAACGCCGTGGTAGCGACCCACTGTTCGTAATGCTGCTGCATGGTTACTTTCGCTTTTGCTACAAGCTCTTTCTTCCGTCCACTGCGTAATGAACTACCCCTCGTCTTAACTGGTCAAGCTAGCTCCCAAAAGACGCTCGTAATACGACGAGTTCTGTAAAGAAATGACAAACAAATGATTATGAAGACACATTTATCTCGCCGTAGAGCCATATAATTGTATTTTTCTAGCAGGCCTCTTTGTTTTAAACTCACATTTGTTATCACTTCTACCTGCAGGTGCATAAGTGAAAAGCTTATTTTATGCAAATTACTCATTTCAATCAAGGAATACACTTAAGGCAAGAACGCCATTGTTCATCAGTGTTTACAGGGGCACCCAACGGCAATTTTCGGAAAATATCTGTTCGGAAGACGATTTGAGATCTATAATTTTTGGAACATTTGTTGTAAAATTTCTTGCTTGCCTGCCTCTCCTAGGATTTTCGAACATCTACAAAATGGTATAATTACCCATTTTTAACGAATTTTTACCCTAAAAAAGGCCACCTAGAATTTTCGGGAGCCTTTTCCCGGCTGAAATTTTCGAAAGGGTAAGTTTTGATCCCTATAATTTTCGGATCACTAGACTCTCAGCTAGGAAATCCGAACAGATGAAAAATTTTTAGGGGATAAAAATATGCCTATGTCTACCGTTTAAATACTGAAATACGTTCCACAATGCTATGTTAAGTGGTTTTGAACTGTATCCTTGTTGGGTGCCCCTGGTGTTTACAACCATCTATGTTCCCTGCAACGTGTTTAAAGAAGGGCACAGCTTCTCAAACAGTTTTTTTCATTTTAATCCGTTTTTAAATTCACTGACGCCAAATATAGTTGAGTAGTATCTCCTTCAGTTGCGTCCGGTCCAGCTCTGAATGAAACGTAACAGTCGTTTCGCCCGAAAGTCGATTCACCCGAAGTTGTTTCGCCCAAACGTGAGTAGATTCGCCCCATGTTTATTTGTCGTTCTTTAGCATGAAAAAAAGAAATAAGCGTGAAAAGGCAGTTACTGCAAATGTGGATCAACAACTTTATCCAGTGAAAACTTCACGTAAAATATACCAAAGACAGATGTAGCGATCGTTGGGATCGCAGCCGGCGGTGCATGTTGACTTCAATTTTTATGTAGAGTCTTTCAGTATCTGGAATGTGATTATCGAGATCGCTAAGGCCGTCCAGATCGCTGGACCATTTTTAGAAATATATAGCACTAATAGAATCCAAGCTTAACTAAAAAAAAAGAAGCCGTGATCTAGAATGTTGTTTGTCATCGAGCGAGTTGGCTTACGTTTGGGCGAAACAACTTTGGGCGAATCGACTTTCGGGCGAAACGACCACGATTCAAAAATGTCCTTGCAGGTGATATGGTCAATTCGTTTAGGGCGCCTTTTTCACCTGTCGTGATAGCGATGCTTTCTTTTCCTTCCTAGAAAGGAAGCTTTAAAAAATCGTTTGTAATGCCGCCCAATCGCTGGACTTTAAGTGTTATTTTCTTTCCGCGCTGCAAAAGCCAGTCCGGTCCTTGTGATGCAGATTTTATGTATAGCAATCAAAGTGATTCATTGATCGCCAAGGCTTTTACGGGAACACAATTAATCTCTAGAACAAAAAAGATGACTTCTGTTACCGCAAAAGGAATTGAAAAAGGAATGAAGCAGATAATAATAAAAAAAGATCTACGACAACAAAAAGTTGAATACTTGAGTGATAATATAGCTAAGCCTAAACTGTGAACTATGGTATAAAACTGACTGAGAGTACATGAAAACAAACCAGACCGGGCTAGGATCTCTCTATTATTAAAGTCTTTTCTAATAATTTTCTCGAATCAAGGGCTGAAAAAGGCAGATGAAAATAAAATCGTGCCCATGACTGAGATGAAAAAGTGAAGGAAGACGATAATTTTTTAGACTACATCAGCGATTCTCCACCTCTAGCTGCATGGTCGCGACGGCAAGCTAAAACATAAGCATCTTACAACCACTCAGTCAGGAAAACATTTGTCATGCTAGTCAGGAAACATTTGCTTACCGTGTCAATTTAATATAACAGTAGCTTACCGTCATTTGTAGCGAAGTAATATTGACAAGTAAATAATAAAACCGCGTGTAGATCTCAACTCAAAATCGGGGGGGGGGGGGGGGGGGGGATTTTTTT